>QLTV01002115.1:2196533-2215750 GCA_003457575.1 Thermophis baileyi | reverse complement strand
TTTCTTTCTTTCTCTCTTTCTTTCTTTCTTTCTTTCTTTCTTTCCTGTCTGCCTGTCTTCCTTTCTTCCTTCCTTCCTTCCTGCCTTCCTTCCTTCCTTCCTTCCTTCCTTCCTTCTTCCTTCCTTCTGTCTGTCTTCCTTCCCCCTCCCTTCCTTCCTTTCGGCCTCCCTTTCTTCCTTCCTACTTACTTCCCTCCCTCCCTTCCCTTCTCTTTTCATTTTTTTTTTTAATCTTCAGGGAAGAAAATGGGGGAAAGCTTCTCCATTCTCCCCTTCTTGCTAACCCCCTGCGTGCTACTCAGGCGCTTGTCTTTAACGAGCAACTCCAAATGACAGCTTTAATCACTGCCTCTGGCCACTGAAAGAGGACGCTAATGATAGGAAAGAACAGAGAGCTATTTGCATCAATCAGCTCAGGTCTAAATCACTTTTTATGATAATGCACCGAAGCAGAGAAAAGAGCCTCTGATGTCTCCTGCATGATGATGTACTGCAGGGCTGTCTCGTCTTCTCAGACCCCTGCATCCATCTCGGGGAAGATGCCCGCACAGCCCCGCCCTGCGCCAAGCCAGAGATGGGCCTATTTTCTACACCATTAATGATCTACCACAAGGGTAGAGTCAGGAGAGGTTAAGCAATCAGTTCGCTCGGCTCCTGCTTTCCTGGGGCAAGGCCCCACCCCTGAGAGAGCCTAGCGGAGAAAGAGAGAGAGAGAGAGAGAGAGAGAGAGAGAGAGAGAGAGAGAGAGAGAGAGAGAGAGAGAGAGAGAAATCTCTGGAACCGACTGACAAAGAAAGCCCGATCTCACGGCTAGAACATATTCTGCGAAGCACTTATGCAGAGCTGAATCAAAGTGCCAGAGTTTCCTGGACCTCTTTGCGGGCAACAAGTTCAAAGAAGAAACTCAGATTGCAGGAAGCTTTGGGACTTTACTGCCATAAGAGAAGAGATTGTGAAGACCCACAGTGATGTCATTGTCATCATCATCGTCATCATCATCATCTTCTTCTTCCAGCACTGTTCCTATATCTCAGGGGCTGCCACCAAGCAGGGCGGGGGTCAAGCTATTCTCCAAAGCACCAGGAGGCAGGACAAGAAGCAATGGATGGAAACTAATCAAGGAGAGAAGCAACCGAGAACTAGGAAGAAATTTCCTAACACTGAGAACAATTAACCAGTGGAACGACTTGCCTCCACAAGTTGTGCGCCAACACTGGAGGTTTTTCACTGGAAGTTTTTAAGAATAGATTGGACAACCATTTGTCTGAAATGGCATAGGGCAGTGATGGCGAACCTTTTTTCCCTCAGGTGCCAAAAGCGCGTGCGCACGCACTATTGCGCACGCACGCATGCCCACATCCATAATTCAATGCCCCCCACGTGCCTCACCCCCTGCGCATGCACGCGCAACCCCCCCATTCTGTCCCGCCCCATGCGTATGACCCCCCGCTCCCCCGCTCCCGCGTTTCCCGACTTCCGGTGGGCCCGGTAGGCCCGTTTTTCGCCCTCCCCAGGCTCCAGAGGCTTCCCTGGAGCCCAGGAAGGGCAAAAACGGCCTCCCCTGCCCCCGCTGGAGGCCTTCTGGAGGCCGGAAACGCCCTCCCAGAGCCTCCGCGTGAGCCAAAAATCAGCTGGCTGGCGTGCACATGCCGCTGGAGCTGAGCTAGGGCAACAGCTCGCATGCCGGCAGATATGGCTCCGCGTGCCACCTGTGGCACGCGTGCCATAGGTTCGCCATCACGGGCATAGGGTTTCCTGCCTGAGCAGGGGGTTGGACTAGAAGGCCTCCAAGATCCCTTCTGTTATTCTGTTGTTATCATCATCATCACAACTACCATTACCATTATCACCACAATCCTTAATTCCAATTTCTTCTTTTCAGACAAAAGTACTGGAAAAATTCTGTTGGGCCAGGTCAAAAGCCGGCCTACCACAGAGTCTTCTTTGGCCCATTGACCAATCCCCAAGACGAAGGGATAAGATAACTGGAAATATTGTTTTTGTATAATTGCTTTCAAAGGCACATCACCTCTGTACCTCAGGAGCACATCTTGGCAGTAGAAGAGGATAAATTAAAATAACCAATTGGAAATTTTGTTTAAATGAGGAAGAACTTTCTGACCATAAAATCTATTCAACAGCGGAACAGTGGAATCTATGGAGGTTGTGGGTTCTAATCTCTAGAGAGTTTAAGGAATAGTTTAAGGATAGTTTCGTTGGTTTTCCTGGACATTGCAGAGGGCCCGACTAGATTATCTTTGCGATCCTTTCCAGGTCTATACAGGTAGCCCTTGACTTACAATAATTCATTTAGTGACCGTTCAAAGGTACAACGGTACTGAAAAAAAGTGACTTATGACCAGTTTTCACACTTATGACCATTTCAGCATCCCCATGGTCATGTGATCAAAATTTGGACACTTGGCAACCGATTCATATTTATGACGGTTGCCATGTCCCGGAGTCATGTGATCACCTTTTGCGACCTTCTGACGAGCAAAATCAATGGGGAAGCCAGATTCACTTCACAACCGTGGTGTTAACTTAACAAATACAGGTAGTCCTCGATTTATGACCACAATTGAGCCCAGAATTTAGGTTGCTAATTGAGAAATTTGTTAAGTGAGTTTTGCCCCATTTTATGACATTTCTTGCCACATTCGTGAAGTGAATCATTGCAGTTGTTAAATTAGTCACACGGTTGTTAAGTGAATCTGGTTTCCCCATTGACTTTGCCTGTCAGAAGGTCGCAAAAGTGGATCCCATGACCCCGGGATGCTGCAAGCGTCATTAATATGAAGCAGTTGTCAAGCATCCGACTGTAAATCACATGACCAGGGGGATGCTGGAACGGTCATAAGTGTGAAAAACGGTCATAAGTCCCTTTTTTCAGTGCCGTTGTAACTTCAAACGGTCAGTAAATGAACTTCTGTAAGTTGAGGACTACTTGAACAGTGATTCACTTAACAACTGTGGCAAGAAAGATGGCAAAACTCAATGTCTATGGAGATTCTCAGTCATCCAGGTCATGGTTGTCCCAAAGGTACTTTTTCTTTGAAGATGTTTCGCTTCTCATCCAAGAAGCTTTTTCGGCTCTGACTGGATGGTGGGGAATCATTCCTCACCATCCAGTCAGAGCTGAAAAAGCTTCTTGAATGAGAAGCAAAACATCTTCAAAGAAAAAAACCAGAAAGTCCAGTTGCCTCTTGAAAAAAAGCACCTTTGGGGTCGCAAAACTCACTTAACAAATGTGTCGATGAGCAATATACGTTTTGGGCTCAATTGTGGTCGTAATTCAAGGACTAACTGTAATTCTATAAGTCTGTGAATTCCCTCATTGTAGGAGTGAACAGCCAGTGCAAAGCAGAAGGAGACGGATTTCTCTGATGCAGACAGACCTGGTAAATTTTCTTTTTAGAATCTTCCTCTTAATAGATACCCCTTTCACTGCATTGCTTTTCATTATGGGGGGAGCTTCAAAAGGCCCATTTGATCCATCTGCATGATGTTCGGTGTCCACAGGTGTCCGTCTAAGCATGGCCACAAAGACAATATTGTCCGTGCAGCCCATTTTCTTTCTTAGCCCCCTACGACGACTTCACGCGGCCTCACTTTTCTTTGGCGAGCGCTTGGTGCAGAAAGTGAAAAATATACAAGCAGATGAAATGGATCTTTTGAAGTGTGTGACAAAGAAATATCTTTGAAAGCATGCTCATCCACGTACGGGTTGCTTTTTTACTTTTTTTATTTTTTAAAAAGAGCCTTTTAAAAATCTTACAATATCTACATCACATTGAATTCTCCTCCCCTTGTGCCTGTGTTAAGCCAAAACTAATAAGCAGGAAGGTTGATCCCTGGTGGCCTGAACTCATGGGAGAAATCCTATTTTAACCACCAAAAAAAAGCGGCTTTTCATAATGGCAGCTGGGTTCCAGCAATGCCCTGGTAGCAAGTGGAAACTGGATGAAATGGGTATTTTCAGGTTTATTATACTGAAATGAACATTAAGATCAATCCAAGCCAACATTGGCCAACAAGAAAAAAAGAACCACTCCCCATATAATTAATTTAGAAAAAGAAGTATTTGATTTCGATTCACTATAGTAAAGGAAATTTCATTTTTAAATGAAATTTTACCTTCTACTTTTCTAATCAAATACCCACCTCTAAGCAAGCAATATGGCTGTCCATTAGTGGAAGAATTCTTGGTTAAATAATCTTTTAAGCTTAAATTACAGTTGTCGTCGACTTAAAACCACAACTGAGCCCAGAATTTTTGTTGCTAAGTGAAACATTGTTAAGTGAATTTTGCCTTATTTTATGACCTTTTGTGCCACAGTTGTTAAGTGAATCACTGCAGTTGTTAAGTTAGTGACATGGTTGTTAAGTGAACCTGGCTTCCCCATTGTCAGAAGGTCGCAAAAGGGGATCACATGACCCAGGGACACTGCAACCGTCATAAATATGAGTCAGTTGCCAAGCATCCAAATTTTGATCGCAGGCTAATGGGGATGCTGCAGCGGTCGTAAATGTGAAAAACGGTCAAAAGTCATTTTTTTCAGTGCCGTTGTAACTTTGAACGGTAAGTAAATGAACTGTTCTAAGTGGAGGACTACCTGTATAGTAATTCCATTTGTATATGTTATCATTGGAATAAAAAGATTTCTAAAGTTAAAAACTATCTTTGTCTATGTTTGTGTATGTATGAAGTAATCCAAATACAACATCTAAGAAAAGACATTCCCGTCTTTAGAAAGGGAAAAATATCTCATTGGAGATTTTACTACATTATGATACAGTTGTATGACTTCTTAAATAGAAAGGAATGGTACTTCTACTTTTCCTTCTTTGGAGCAATTATTGGCAGGCTGACCAATAAAAACTCAGAAGTAATTTCCAGATGTTTGACTCATCCCGGCTAGATCTTTATTGCCTATTAGAATACAGCCACTTAGAACAGTTAAGTGCTGTCTATCAATGAAAAGTCCCAATCCCTTCTTTTAGCCACTTAATTAAATTCTGCTGCTTCTTTCTCCCACCCATCTATGGTTCAAGAAACCTTTTTAGCCCTTAAGTTGGGGAACAGCTAACAGAAGGATAGAATCAAGATCACATGAAGTATTAGTACCATTTTATAAAGCCTCAATAAGACCACACTTAGAATACGGCATCCAGTTTTGGTCACCATATTATTAAAAAGATGTAGAGACTTTGGAAAGAGAGCAGAAAAGAGCAACAAGGATGATTAGGGGGCTGGAGGCTAAAACAGAGGAAGAACGGTTGCAGGAATTGGGTTTGTCTAGTCTAGTGAAAAGAAGGACTAGGGGTGACATGATAGCGGCGTTCCAATAATTGAGGAGCTACCACAAAGAAGAGAGGATCAACCTATTTTCCAAAGCACCAGAAGGCCAGACAAGAAACAATGGATGGAAACTAATCAAGCATGGAAGCAACCTAGAACTAGGGAGAAATTTCCCAACACTGAGAACAATTAACCAGTGGAACGACTTGCCTCCACAAATTGTGAGTGCTGCATTACCGGAGGCTTTGAAGAAGAGACTGGACAGCCACTTGTCTGGAATAAAACAGGATCTCCTGCTTGAGCAGGGGGTTGGACTTGAAGACCTCCAAGGTCCCTTCTAACTCTGTGATTCTGACTGTTGGTCTTTGGCAGAACTAACATCTCTACCCTGAGAAGCTCTTAACATCTCCTACCACACTAGTAAGGCTGTAGTGCACTTTAAAAAAAAATCAGAAAGCTACATTCAACCTCAACATCAATGGTTGTGTTCTATGGAGTGGGGAGAACCAGGATCAAAAGTGCCCAAGGCAAAGTAGACAGGAAGTGAGAAGAATAAAATCAATGGATGTGCTTCCTTGGTTAAATTCAGTGTTAACAGATGCAACAGATGATGTGGCCACTTTTACTGGTTACCCTCTAAATTCACATTTGTGAAGTTAGCATTGGGATAACTCTAGCGATAAGAAATCCTCAGAGCATGATGCTGAACTGAAAAATAAGTAATTTTCCTGTTTATGTCCCAAAGGTGCTTTTTTCAAGGGGCAACTGGAGTTTCTGGTTTTTCTTTGAAGATGTTTCACTTGTCATCCAAGAAGCTTCTTCAGCTCTGACTGGATAGTGGGGAATGGAAGGATTTATACTCTTTGCAGACAGCTGGTCATTTGCATCCTTTTAGAGAGTCGTTGAGGTCACCTGGAGGTTTATCTGTGACCTCAGGGTCACCTGAGTAGAGCAAATGGGTGTGGAGCCTTCTTGGAACTGTTGAAAGGACTGTGTTGTAGATTGGAGATAGATGCAACATCGTCTATGAGAGTGAGGGAGATCTTGATGTCCCAATGGACCATCACTTAAGTATGAACCAGCAAGGTGCTGCAGCTGCCAAAAAAACCAATATAATCCTGGGCTGCATCAACAGAAGGATAACATTAAGATCATGAGAAATAATAATACTGCTTTATACTATATTAGTGAAGCCACACTTGGAACACTGCATCCAGTTCTGGTCACCATGATACCAAAAAAAGATGCTGAGACCCTGGAAAGTATGCGAAGAAGAGCAACAAAGATCACAACGCGTCTGGAGGCTAAATTGTATGATGAACGATTGAAGACCTATAACAGATTAACAGAGTTGGAAGGGACCTTGTAGGTGATCTAGCTCAACCCCCTCCCAGGCAGGAGACCCTACACCATTTCTGACAGATGGCAGTCCAGTCTCTTCTTGAAAGCCTCCAGTGATGAAGCTCCCACAACTTCTGAAGGCAACTTCTGTTCCATTGGTTGCTTGCTCTCACTGTCAGAAAATTTCTCCTTATTTCCAGGTTGAATCTCTCCTTGGTCAGTTTCCATCCATTATTCCTTGTCTGACCTTTGGGTGCCTTGGAAAATAGCTTGACCTAGGTATGCCTAGCCTATCAAAGAGAAGGATTGAGGGGGACATATAACTGTCTTCCAGTGCTTGAGGGACTATCACATGGAAGAAGGGCAGGACAAGAAGTCATGGGTGGATGCTTGTTAAAGAGAGACCCAACCTAGAAGAAAGGAGACATTTCCTGACAGTGAGAACAGTTAACCAGTGGAATGACTTGCCTTCAGAAGTTGTGGGTGCCCTATCACAGGTTTTCAAAAACAGACTGGACAACCATTTGACCTGGATGGCATATGGTCTCCTGTCTTGGGTGGAGAGTTCAACTAGAAGACCTCCAAAGTATCTTCCATCCCTATGATTCTATGTTCCAAATCTATTCTCCTGCAATATAGTTGCAATATTATTAGTGTTGGAAGTAAGAAACCCTTTAAATGCAAACATTAGTATTGTATGCCATCCCGCATATCGTTTCCCATTTCGAAAATGCTTTCTTTCACTGCACCTTACCCCTTGACACCCTGTAGATTGCTTTGATCATAATATAGCTAGGCTTCTGATGAATAGAAAAGATCAAAATACACTTGAATGCTTTTCAGTCATCCATTTAATTTAGCACCAGTCACCTATGGTGAAGCTAATTGTACAGAAAATCCAGAAGACTGAGAAAACATTACCCATGACAAAATGCACCCAAAGGGGTTCCTATGAAAGACTACTTCTTAACGTGATGAGTAAATTCCAACCACTCCATGACGTCTTATATTCTGAGTTTGCTACGGAAATAGATAGCAGGGATGGGCCAGCAGCTTCACGATTGAGTCTTTGTTTTGCATGTAAAACAGTCCAGAGTTCAATTAGATGCAACTCTACACAAATTATTCCCAGAAAGAAGGTGAAATGGAAGGTCTTTGGGGGACCAAGGACAGCAGAAAACACTGGAGTAAATCAACAAAGTCCCTTCTATGGCATGAGATAGTTTCTTACATGCTTGGTATTTAAATTAACCAGATTTAATTCTAATATCAGAATAATATGTTCATTTATTATGGATTGCGTTATAGACAGCCCAGTGCATTGCTCTTGGGGATCCCTTCTCTGCAAATGTCAAGAAAAGAAGGACCAGGGGTGACATGATAATAGCGTTCCAATATTTCAGGGGCTACCATAAAGAAGAGGGGGACAAGCTATTTACCAAAGCATCAGAAGGCAGGACAAGAAGCAACGGATGGAAGCTTGTTAAAGAGAGATCCAACCTAGAACTAATGAGAAATTTCCTGACAGTAAGAACAATGAACTAGTGGAACCGCTTGCCTTCAGAAGTTATGGGTGCTCCATCACTGGAGGTTTTTAAGAAGAGATTGGACACCTGTTTGTCTGAAAGAGGATAGGGTCTCCTGCCTGAGTTGGGAGCTGGACTAGAAGACCTCCAAGGTCCCTTCCAATTCTGTTATTCTGTTCTGATATTCCATTGAACTCTATAGATTAAATAATGGATCATTGATAGACAAATCATAGATATGTCCATTTGTCTGGGAAGGTTTTGACCACTGCTACCAGGAACCCTTCCTTCAGAATTCTAGGAAAGAAGGAAAGGAAAGGAAAGGAAAGGAAAGGAGAGGGATCGGGAGGGCACACGCATGAACGCCAGTCACGCGGGGGGGGGGATGCGCGGCCCTCTGGGATGGAGAGTGGGGCAAGAGAAGGCACAATAGGCTGTGCTGCCCTGGCCCCACTCAACCGCACTTCTTCCAGCCCATCCGCCCCACAGCGCCATGAACGAGACAATCGGCCGCCCTTCCTCACCGGGCGCTGCTGACCGAAGCTGCCCTCTGCCTCGGGTTCCGCTCCCCGCATCCAGCCCATGACAGGGGACGCGGAAAGGAATGGAAAGAAGGAAAGGAAAGGAAAGGAAAGGAAAGGAGGAAAGGAAAGGAAAGGAAAGGAAAAAACAAAAGATGCATAGATCTTTTAATTTTTTTTAAAAAAAAGATTTTTAAAAAGCCAAGACAAATAGAAGTCCTTCCTGCCTCTTTCTTCCCCTCTAAAAGTAAGAATAAAGGCCAATAATAATATTATAAGCCAATCACGCATACCAGAAGTTCCATATCTCCTTTGATTGTTCCAGGGATGGATCTATGTTTTCCTGAAATAAGGATTTGGTGAAAATGTTTCATTCCTGGAATAATTGGTTTTGCATATATCCCCAACCAAATATTCAGGTATAAAAAGTCACAAGTCACTTTTTTTTCATTGCCATTGCAACTTCGATTGGTTGATAATTGAATGGTAGAGGACTACCTGTATAATGCAACGCAATTACAATTCAACTTCAGTGTTTACAATAAAACAATATAGGGTTAGTGTGGCAATCTGATAGCTTTATTGTGGTGTAGTTCACTCCAAACCCCTGAGTTCGGCTGGATTGGTGGCGTATGTTTATCCAAGTAGCAGTCTATTTGTCTGTTGTATTTGTCACGGTATTATGAGAGTATTTATCTTATACATAAACTGCCTGGAGCCCAAATGGATTTTAAACATCCCATCAACAAACAAGGAAACGAAGAACGTAGTCACCGTAACCAATAGGTATGTTTTAGTTTTATCTCGGTTTCCTCCAGGAACAGCCAGGTAAAATTAAATCTGTATCTTGCAAAAAACCCCACCCGCGGTTCTTGGCTGGGTTCTTCTTTTTTCTTTCTTTCTTCCCTTCTCTTCTCTCCCTTTGATTTTTGTCCCATTCTTTTCTTCCCCCCCCCCCCCTCTAAACATAAGAGGTCACCTGCAGCTTCCCCTTTGGAAGCAATTGCCAGCAACCGTAAGGAAACCCAAAAAAGCAGATCATCTTCTTTAAGCCAATTAAAAGCGCCTTCAAGGGAAACATCGCCCCACTGACTCAGCCCATGTATTTATTACCTGTTGCTAAATCACTTCCCACCAGATGGATGCAACCACAGGTGACGGCCATGGAACATGTAGTCGCAATGGGATGCCCACAGCTCAGCAACAAAACACATGCTATATCTTAAGAGTGTCTGGAGGTTTTGGCACCACAGGGGAGTGGAAAGCAATTTTAGACTCCTCACCAAAACATTCCATGTTTGATCCCTAACAAAACAGTTAACATCAACATTTCCTCCCTGACACCCCTCCCTGAGGAAGAGAAAGAATAAGCGACAGGGGATTTTCTCTGGGGCAACAGAGTCTAAATTGAGGCACAGGAGTGTTGCTTTGCCCCACGGCTGATTTTTTTTTCCCCTTCCCCTATTACCGGGCGATTAACCCCTTGGGTTCATCTGACTTGGCAGCCAGCCAGCTTTGGAGAGCTGTGCACAGAACGTGACTCCAGCTCAAAATTGCTGCCAATGCAGAGGGGAACGCCTTTTGTACAGTGCCAATCTCTTCGGATGGGTTGCTAAGAGCATGATCAGGGCCCACGGGAATGGCACCTCATGTTGAGCGATAATGGGAACCCCAAATCCAACTTCCCCTTGAGGGGGTGAATTTGAAAATCTGTTTCACGCAGGTTAGGGATGGGGTGGGGGTGGGGAAACAGGGATATTTGAAGAGCGGTGGTATCCTTTCTTTTCAAGAAGGTGACTTTACAACATTATACCGGCGGTCCTGGACTTACAATCGTTCATTTAGCGACCGTTTGAAGTTACGACAGACCTGAAAAAAGAGACTTAGCAATAGCAGTTTACAGAGTTAGCATATTGCCCCCCAGCAATCTGGGTCCTCATTTTACCCACCTTGGAAGGATGGAAGGCTGAGTCAACCTCATGAACATATTTCACACTTAAGAACATATTTCACACTTATGACCACTGCAGTATCCCCATGTGACTTACATTTGGATGACATAGGAACGTATTTCATACCTATGATCACTGCAGCATCCCTGTGGCAACATGATCAAAATTTGGAGGCTTGGCAACTGACTCACATTTATGACGGTTGCAGTGTCCCGGGGTCATGTGATCACCTTTTGCGACCTTCTGACAAGCAAAGTCAAGGGGAAAGCCAGATTCCCTTAACAACCGTGTCACTAACTTGACAAGTGCAGTGATTCACTTAACAACTGTGGCAAGAAAGGTCATAAAATGGAGCAAAATTCATTAAACCATTGTCTCGCTTAGCAGCAGAAATTTGGGGCTCAATTGCGGTCATAAGTTGAGGATTTCCTGTATTAAATGGAAAACCAGTTAAATATGAGCCAACAGTGTGCGGCGGCAGCCAAAAAAGCCAACGCAATCCTAAATTGCATTAACAGAGGGATACAATCAAGATCAAGTGAGGTACTAATACCACTCTATAAAGCCTTAGTTATACAGCACCTGAAATATTGCATCCAGTTTTGGTCACCACACTATAAAAAAGATATTGAGACTCTAGAAAAAGTGCAGAGAAGAGCAACCAAGATGACTAGGGGACTGGAGACTAAAACATACGATGAACGGTTACAGCAACTGGGCATGGCTAGTCTAGTGAAGAGAAGGACCAGGGGAGATATGATAGCAGTGTTCCAATATTTGAGGGGCTGTGGGCTTTTGTATCATGGCTTCTTCAATTCCATGTTACAAGAATGATACCTACTTACAAAGATTTTGATGCCACATTCCAAATTTCTTTGTATGGTTTTGCTCCTGTGATAATCGGCCATACAGGTAGAACAACTAACCAATGGAACAGAAGTTGTGGGAGCTTCATCACTGGAAGCTTTAAAGAAGAGACTGGATTGCCATCTGTCAGAAATGATGTAGGGTCTCCTGCTTGGGCAGGGGGTTGGACTAGATGACCTACAAGCAGTGGTGAAATCCAAATTTTTTTATTACCAGTTCTGTGGGTGTGGCTTGGTGGGCGTGGTGTGGCTTGGTGGGCGTGGCTTGGTGGGCGTGGCAGGGGAAGGATACTGCAAAATCCCCATTCCCTCCCCACTCCTGGATGAAGGATATTGCAAAATCTCCATTCCCACCACATTCTGGGGCCAGCCCGAGGTGGTATTTGCCGGTTCTCCGAATGACTCAAAATGTCTGCTACCGGTTCTCCAGAACCTGTCAGAACCTGCTGGATTTCACCCCTGCCTACAAGGTCCCTTCCAACTCTGTTAATCTAATCGAATCTAAAATCTCTGGTGGTAGTGAAACACACAGCTATTATGAATGAGTAACTAGGTACACCATGCAGAGCCCCCAAAGATCAATGTATTTTGTCTCTACCCCAATGGAAGCGTCAGTGTTCTATGTGAGTATCACTCACATAGATGCACATACATCCTGCTGTGGCCCCCCAAACCCCAAATAAATAAACAAGCAAAGCACAATCCTTGCTTTAAAAAGGAGTCGACAACCCTCCAATCGATGACGAACACCCGGCTTCCAGAGTCCTTAATTTGATTTGTGCTAATGTTATTATTTGAACAGAGTTGTAGCCTATTCCCATCTCTGCCCTATTTTGCAGTTCCTTTCCAACTGCAGGCATCTTAGTGCAGAAAACAAACTTATTGTAACAGTTCTCCCTCTTTCACTCTAAACCCCCCTGCAACAAACATCATACTCTTAATTAAAAGTGAAGAACTTAATGCATCTCCAATGTTTCTAGTGCCACCACTAATTCCACTCAATTAGGACAATAGACTTCACTCTATTACTGAACTCTTAATTGCTGGGAAGTTATCCGGCTTCATAATTGCTCGGTGCTAAGCAAGATTGTGCTAACAAATATCAAGTGCCATTGCACTTGACTCAACTCCTCCTTTTCTTCTTTGCCAGGGACAAATATTATTATTATATTACTGTTTTTTTGATTCCTGTAGAAATAATAACAATGATGTTCTCAGAGTGCCCTGTGTATGTTGGAGAAGGACAGATACACACACATACACTAATCTTTTGTATAAAGGGTTCTTTGTTAGTATGCCTCTTCAAAACTGCTAAGGGTCAGAAACAAAACTGAAGAGGGAGGGAAAAACACCTTTCTTTCTTTCTTGACGTTCCTCTCTCTTCTTTGCAGAGATATCCCCCAGAAAGATTTTTAAGGACAAGAGGGTGATGGCTCTGTTAATAATCTCCTGCAACCTGGTATCTGATGCATCTCTCTTTGTGAGTGGATCAGGATTTATCACAAGGACATCAAGCATTGTTTTCACATTTCAAGAGATGTCTATATCGCTATGGTAAGGCATCATGAAACATAATAGATAGAAATAGAATAACAGAGTTGGAAAGGACTTTGGAGGTCTTTTGGTGCAATCCCCTGCTCAGGCAGGGAACCCTATACCAGTGATGGAGAACCTTTTCGGCACCGAGTGCCCAAACCGGAATGCGAGTGCATGCTCACCAGCCAGCTGGTCTTCGGGTTTCTGGCGCTCCGGCGCGCGCAAAATCCAGCTGGCCGGCGTGGATGTGCACACCAGAAACCAAAAGAGAAGCTGGCGAGGGCACGCGTGCCCACAGAGAGGGCTCTGTGTGCCACCTCTGGCACACATGCCATAGGTTCGCCATCACGGCCCTATACCATTTCAGACAAATGGTTGTCCGATCTCTTCTTTAAAACTTCCAGTGTTGGAGCATTCACAATGGAGCTGTTCCACTGATGAATTGTTCTGTCAGGAAATTACTTCTTAGTTCTAGGTTGGTTCTCTCCTTGATTAGTTTCCATCCATTGCTTCTTGTCCTGCCTTCAGGTACTATGGAGAATAGGCTGACCCCCCCCCCTCTTTTTGGCAGCCCCTTAGATACTTCCTTTGAAAAAAAGGTACCGGGGGGGGGGGGAATGAGCTGCAAATGACGACTCCCTCAACATTTTTGCTGGATTCCCATGTTCCCCCCTCCTTCCTTCCTTCCTTCCTTCCTTCCTTCCCCCCTTCCCCTTCCCCTTGCCTCCTTCCTTCCTTCCTTCCTTCCTTCCTTCCTTCCTTCCTTCCTTCCTTCCTCCCTCCCTCCCTCCCTCCCTCCCTCCCTTCCCATCCTCCCTCCCTCTTCAGTCACAGACAAGTTTAAGTGGCTTACAGTTTTTGATATAGGCCTAAAAATCAGCAAATCTAAAACAATGCAAAAGTAGTCATACTATAAAATAACCACAATAATATGGTAGAATAACAATTCAGTAACCAGTGAGCGAGCTCTTCTGGAATAACCCAGTTTTCAGAAACCCATGGAATACTACAAGGGAAAGAGTTATTCTCACTTTTTGGGAAAGCTATAACACATGAAGGGAGCTCCCACAGAGAATGTCTGTCTCCTAGCCTGTTCCCCTCTGATCTCCTAATATGAGGGGAGTTTCAGCAGGCCTTCTCTGTTAATAGGCTTTTTTTTAAAAAAAAAAAAAAACAAGCTTAGGTATTTTTGATGTATTATGATTTTTTTCCCTTAAGTCCAAAATTACATGAATGCCACATCCAGGGAGAGAGAAGCAGAGAAGGGTATAATGAAAGAAGAGACTGACACTATAATCCTTGACATGTGGATATTCCATCAGTTTGAACTGGAATTCTCAAATAATAATTCTGCAACTTCAATCCTCAGGCTTCTGGGATCTGACCAAGTCTGACTGGTGGCTTCATCGTCCTCCTTCTTATCTGATAATGACTCCAACAGCATCCATAAAGGTATGATAAGGATGGTAGCTGTGATACTTCCATTAATAGCCGAGGTGGCGCAGTGGTTAGAGTGCAGCACTGCAGGCTACTTCAGCTGACTACTAGCTGCAGTTCAGCGGTTCAAATCTCACTGGCTCAAGGTTAACTCAGCCTTCCATCCTTCCGAGGTGGGTAAAATGAGGACCCAGATTGTTGGGGGCAATATGCTGACTCTGTGAACCGCTTACAGAGGGCTGTAAAGCACTATAAAGCGGTATATAAGTCTAAGTGCTATTGCTAATACTCTGACTGTCTGTGGAGATTCTCAATCATCCAGGTCATGGTTGTCCCAAAGGAACTTTTTCCAAAAGACAATTAGACTTTATTGGGGGGGGGGTTTCTTGTGAAAACATTTTGCTTCTCATCCTAGAAGCTTTTTCCGTTCTCTTAGAGAACCTTTGGATAAAGCTCTGAGTGTTTTTTTATGTGAGTGGCACATGTCATGCACATTAAAAAAAAAATGGGTGGAACTTCAATTGCCTCCTTGCAGCAAGAATGTTACTGCATACTGCAGATCCCCCTGGATGGTTCTTAAAGCCATAAGGGCATAAGGGCAAGGAACAAATGTGACAGATCCCAAAGGTGCTTTTTCAGGAGGCAACTGGACTTTCTTGTTTTTTTCTTTTGAAGACATTTTGCTTCTCATCCAAGAAAGTCCAGTTGCCTCCTGAAAAAGCACCTTTGGGACAACCATGACCTGGATGACTGAGAATCTCTACAGAAATGTGACAAATATTGAATGAGTGGAAAGAGGGACAAATGAACATCCCTGCAACAAGTACAAGAATTAAGCTGGAGAAGGCAACTTTTTGGAAATCCAGTGCTGCTGTTCCAGGCCTTCCCCCTGCAAAGGGTAGAAATACAGGTAGACCTCAAATTACAACCATTCATTTAGTGACCGTTCGAACTTACAACGGCACTGAAAAATGTGACTTACGACCATTTTTCACCCTTACAACCGTTGCAGCATCCCTGTGGTCATGTGAACAAAAATCAAATGCTTGGCAACTGGTTCATATTTATGACGGTTGCAGTGTCCCAGGGTCATATGATCATCTTTTGCGACCTTCTGACAAGCAAAGTCAATGGGGAAGCCAGATTCACTTAACAACCACGTTACTAACTTAACAACTTCAGGGATTCACTTAACAACTCCGGCAAGAAAGGTCATAAAATGGGGCCAAACTCACTTAGCAATTGTCTCATTTAGCAAAGGAAATGTTGGGCTCAAATCGTGGCCATAGGTTGAGGATCACCTATAAACACTGACACTTATCGAACTTTTTTCAGCCATTTAAACACTGCCTCCTGGGGGAAAATAGCATGGAAAATCACAGCATACCAAACCAGAAGTTTTGCTAATGAATTTTGGCAGCAGTCTGGTAGTTGCAAAATGAAGGCCGAGCCATATGCCACCTTCAGGGGCCTGATTGCCCATTCATGGACTGAATAAAACCCACAACCCAAGGTGGATATTTCTGGGTAATGAGAAGGAAAATAAAAGGCAAATCTAAAAATTAAATAAAACAAAAGCCCCTTTCTTGTCTGTCCCCACTCGCTTAAAAATGAGTCTCCAGCCACAATTTGGACAATTACAGATAACATTGTTGAGTGGCAATAAAAGGATTAAAAAAAAGAGGGGGAAATGTAACGAGTGCCAAGTGATTAGGAATACAAAGCCAGGCTATTATATTATGAGAGGAGAATGGGAAGAAGGGAGAGGAAAGAAAGAAAGAAAGAAAGAAAGAAAGAAAGAAAGAAAGAAAGAAAGAAAGAAAGAAAGAAAGAAAGAAAGAAAGAAAGAAAGAAAGAAGAAAGAAAGAAAGAAAGAAAGAAAGAAAGACTCCCTTGAGATAAACAAGATTAATTTTCAAAAACTAATGTTAATTTATAACAAGAAAAGGCCTCGGTTAAATTATGACATTGGACATTTATATGGCTGCTACTGAATTTATTTACACATGCACAGACATGCACACACATATGCACACTCGAACAAACACACACACACACACTTTTTATTATAATCTAGTAAACTGTTTTTTCCTCAGACTATCTTGTTTTATTAAAGAATGGGAGTTTTCCCATACAATAAAACTACTCCTGCTTGCAACGAATTGCACAGAGAAAAGACAGAAGGAAAAGGAATTGATGGAACTACGTGTTTGAAAATGGTCTCAACTTACATCAGTGTGGAAAAAGGGGGATTGATTTGCCACTAGAGCTTAAGGAAATTTTGGTATGCTGGCCCACTGTTTGGGTATTTCTGCACTGGATGTTCCTCCAACGCACATTCACTTTAAAAAAAAAAAAATCTCTTCATACTAAAACTTGATTCCAAAACTCTTAACACAAATGACATTTCTGCAAACATTAACCTGATCCTCAGCTCAACAGCACTGAGTTCAGTTTGTATCCTCGGGTCGCTCAAATCTTTATCTCAGATAATAAAATCCATTCTGCCATTTGAGGTCTTTCTTCGGAGCCTTAATTGGATAATAAGAAAGGCCTGTTATCCTGAGATATTTTTTTTTAAAAAAAATTAATGGACCACTCTTTAATACATCCATTAAAAACCTACTCCTTTATTTGCGTGACATGGTAAGATTGGTTAGTGTTAAAGTTGGTTTGTTTTGTTATGGCTCTAGCCTGTTTGCATGATATTGTAGGGAAATGGGGAGACAAGACCTCCCATGTATCATGATGCTTTCCCTTCCCTTCCCTGTCCTGTTCAGTTGTTAAATCATTCAATCATTCCATTCAATCTTTCAGTTCTCAGAGACAGCCTGGACAAATGCCTTCAGTTTTCTTGGCAAAGTTTTTTCCCCCAGAAGTAGATTAGATTAGATTAGATTAGATTAGATTAGATTAGATTAGATTAGATTAGATTAGATTAGATTAGATTAGATTAATTAGATTAATTAGATTAGATTAATTAGTTTAATTAGATTAGATTAGATTAGATTAGATTAAGGGTGGTTCCCAACCTTTTTTTGGCCATGCCCCACCTAAGCATCTCTAAAATCCCCCCTGGTGACATATAATTCTTACTATTCAAAAAGTGAACTCCTACTCATGCGGAGGAAGTCATTAACTTGGTTTAAACAAGGTTCCAATTGCCCCCATTAAAAATCAAATTGCCCCCCTGTGGGGCGTGGGTCCCACGTTGGGAACCACTGGATTAGATTAACAGAGTTGGAAGGGACCTTGTAGGTCATCTACTGTACAAAATAAGGTCACCCAACAGCTCCATGCCCAAGGTAGGACTAGAACTTACAGTCTCCCAACGTCTTCAAAGAAAAAACAAGAAAGTCCAGTTGCCTCCTGAAAAAGCACCTTTGGGACAACCATGACCTGGATGACTGAGAATCTCTATAGACTTTTACGGTCTCCCAGTTTCTAACCTGGTACCTTAATCACTATACCAAACTGGCTCTTCTCATCACGATGATAGTAATGACATATATAGGTAGTCCACAACTCACAACCACAATTGAGCCCAAAATTTCTGTTGCTAAGGGAGATGTTTATTAAGTGCATTTTTGCACCATTTTACGACCTGTCTTGCCACAGTTGTTAAGCGAGTCACTGCTGGTGTTAAGTTAGTCACAGGGTTGTTAAGTGAATCTGGCTTCCTCACAGACTTTGCTTATCAGAAAGTCGCAAAAGGGATCACATGAGCCCGGGGACACTGTAACCGTGATAAATATGCATCAGTTGCCAAGTGTCTTAATTTTGACCATGTGACCATGGGGATGCTGCAACTGTCATAAGTGCGAAAAATGGTCATGGGTCACTTTTTTCAGTGCCGTTGTAATTTCAAACGGTCACTAAACGAACTGTTGTAAGTTGAGAACTACCTGTAATTCATACCATGATACATACGCTGTCATTGTGATTTTTTTTTTGATCCCCATGTTGTAGTAGCTAGTACTGTATCTATGTATACTTGTCAGGTGTCTAGAGAAAAGAAGGTGATCTTGGCAAGAATGTGCAGGAACCGTTACAGAGGCAAAAGGGATGAAACATTTTTAAGCCCTGTGAAATGAGATAACATTTGGAAGTGGATTAGGCAGATCCTCCCTGAGTCACTTGAGCATAAGACAGGGAGGGAGGGAGGCAGGCAGGCAGGAACAACACAATCAGACCTGCAGGATTCTCTTTTTGTAGCTAATCTCCATAAAAGTAGTTCTAGTCTTCCTGCAAAGTTCATTTCATTTCCTCTTCTGAGCTACCTAGCGAGGCTGGAATAGGTTAGTTCTTAGTTCAGGGCAGGGGTGAAATCCAGCAGGTTCTGACAGGTTCTGGAGAACCGGTAGCGGAAATTTTGAGTACTTCGGAAACCAGCAAATACCGCCTTTGGCTGGCCCCCGAGTGGGGAGGGAATGGAGATTTTGCAATATCCTTCCCCCAGGAGTGGGGAGGGAATGGAGATTTTGCAATATCCTTCCCCCAGGAGTGGGGTGGGAATGGAGATTTTGCAATATCCTTCCCCCGGGAGGGGGAAGGAAATGGGGATTTTGAAATATCCTTCCCCAAGGATGGTTGTGGGAATGGGGTTTTGGCAATATCCTTCACCAGGAGTGGGGAGGGAATGGAGATTTTGCAATATCCTTCCCCCAGGAGTGTTGTGGGAATGGAGATTTTGCAATATCCTTCCGCTCGGAGGGGGGTGGGGTAGGAGAGGGGGC
>QLTV01002115.1:2168927-2196501 GCA_003457575.1 Thermophis baileyi | reverse complement strand
GGAGGGGGGAGGGGATGGAGAATTTGCGATATCCTTCCCCCAGGGGTGGGGAGGGAATGGAGATTTTGCAATATCCTTCCCCCAGGAGTGGGGAGGGAATGGAGATTTTGCAATATCCTTCCCCCAGGAGTGGGGTGGGAATGGAGATTTTGCAATATCCTTCACCAGGAGTGGGGAGGGAATGGAGATTTTGCAATATCCTTCCCCCAGGAGTGGGGAGGGAATGGAGATTTTGCAATATCCTTCCCCCAGGAGTGGGGAGGGAATGGGGATTTTGCAGTATCCTTCCCCTGCCACGCCCACCAAGCCACGCCCACAGAACTGGTAGGGAAAATTTTTGAATTTCACCCCTGGTTCAGGGTCTTGTCTGTATGGGCTAATTCAATAAGCAAGATAGTTGTGTGAAAACAGACAGAAAAGAACAGGGAGACTAGGAATTGCTCAGAAAATTTCTCCTTATTTTTAGTTTGAATCCCTCCTTGATCAGTTTCCATTCATTATAGCTTGTCCTGCCTTCAGGTGCTTTGGAAAATAGGTTGACCCCCCCCTCCTCTCTGTGACAGCCCCTCAAGTATTGGAACACTGCTATCATGTCACTCCTGGTCCTTTTCTTCATTAGACTAGCCGTGCCCAGTTCTTACAACCATTCTTCATATGTTTTAGTCTCCAGTCCCCTAATCATCTTTGTTGCTTGAGATCCAACATGATCTGATTGGTATGCCATTGGTGAAGTACCATACCAGAAATCTAGTCCAGTTCCCAGGTGATCTCTGGTTAGAATCCAGTAATCATGTTAATTAGCGCCAAGTCAAAAAGTACAGATGCAATTCTTCATATATAGAATTGGGGTGGATTTGGGGAAAAAAGAACATCGGGGGATTTTATACAATATAGGGCTGGAAGATAATCCAAAAATCATTGGCAATCAATAACAGTGTATACATATCCTCAGCAGATAGTAGTGTCTAATTAAATTTTGTTAAACGTCAAAAAATTTAGCAGAATTGGAACTAGCTATTGCTTTGATGGAAGACTACCAGAAAATCTCAAGACTAGATTGGAAAAAGATCCAGAAAGAAGCCAGCAGGAAACAGCTCCAATATTGTTCCAATAAAAACTTCATGGACTTTTTTTCCTTAGACATCTCTCCTAACATGTTGAGGTTCCTCATAATGTATGATGTAAGCCACCCAGAGTCCTTCGGGAGTTGGGCGGCATATAAATTTTATTAAATAAATAAATAAATAAATAAATAAATAAATAAATAAATAAATAAATAAATAAATAAATAAATAAATAAATAAATAAATAAATAAATAAATAAATAAATAAATAAATAAATAAATAAATAAATAAATAAAGCCTAAATACCACCAATTCCCCTCTCCTCTGCCTCCAAATTGGCCATTTCAACCTGCGAATCTGATTTTTGGTACTAGACTTCTAGAATTCCTTAAATTTCCTGTGGGCTGGCAGATTTCCAGAGTGTGGAGATGTGAGAGATATTTAGATCCCTTCTTCCTATAAGATCAGTGCAGGAAAGGTAAGGATTCTATTACCAATTGTTTTCTACTTTAGTGATTGACATTCTGGGACAATTCTACTTAATTTCCCTAGGAGAAAATCATTATCTGACAGTGTTGGAATCTGAAGCACAATTAGGCTCTTTTGCAGCCTTCTAAAATGTCTATTGCTGATGCTGCTGTTAAAAGCAGCATCCATATGAAATGTTGGTTAAGTAGACCAGCATTATAAGTCCTTCTCATAGAACATAGAATACTAGAGTTGGAAGGGACCTTGGAGGTCTTCTAGTTCAATGCCTTGCTAGAGCAGGAGACTCTATACCTTTTCACACAAATGGTTGTCCAGTCTCTTTTTGAAAGCCTCCAATGATGGAGCACCCACAACTTCTGAAGTCAAGCTATTCCATTGGTTGATTGCTCTCACCATTAGGAGATTTCTCCTTAGTTCCAGATTGTTTCTCTCCTTGGTTAGTTTCCATCCATTGTTTCTTGTCTTGCCTTTTGGTGCTTTGGAAGTAATTTGACCCTCTTGTCTTTGTAGGAGTCCCTCAAATATTGGAACACTGCTACCATGTCTCTCCTAGTCCTTCTTTTCATTAGACTACACATATTCAATTCCTGTAACCGTTCTTCTTATGTTTTATCCTCCAGCCCCCTAATCATTCTTGTTGCTCTTCTCTGCACTCTTCCTAGAGTCTCAACATCTTTTTTATATTGTGGTTAACAGAACTGGATGCAGTATTCCAAGTGGGGTTTTACCAAGGCATTATATAGAGTGGTATTAACACTTCACATGATTCTATCAGGAAAGGAGAATATAGAACAGTGATGGCGAACCTATGGCACGCGTGCCACAGGTGGCACGCGGAGCCATATCAGAGGGCACGTGAGGCGTTGCCCTATGTCAGTTCCAGCGTGCATGCGCGTGCTGGCCAGCTGATTTTCGGCCTTGGGGAAGGCCGGTTTGCCTTCCGGAGGCTTCAGGGAAGCTTCCTGAAGCCCCGGAGTGCGAAAAACGGCCCAACGGGCAAACCGGAAGTTCGGAAAAATGCACTTCCGGTTTGCTGTTGGGCCGTTTTTCGCACTCCGGAGGCTTTAGGGAAGCTTCCTGAAGCCCCGGAGTGCGAAAAACAGCCCAACGGGCAAACAGGAAGTGCGTTTTTCCGAACTTCTGGTTTGCCCGTTTGCCCGTTTTTCACCATCCCAGGCTTCCGTGGGGGGGAGGGAATGGGTGTGGGCGCGTGCGCGCGTGCTAGCAGGCGCACACACCCCCTTTTGGCACGCAAACCAGAAAAAGTTCACCATCACTGATATAGAAGGAAGGAAATGAGAAGGGAAGGGAGATAAATTAGGAGAAAATTCTGCAAAATGGCCATCTTTTCCTGGGATGTACCAGAATAAGAAAAAAAAATACCTTTTCTTTTCTAGGGGAAAAAACTCTTTTCTGACAAGTTCCAGCTCAACTCTACTTAAAGAACAAAGGAGTTGCTTTGTCTGATTTTTTACATTCTAATCCTAAGTGTAAATTCTCCTCTAAAGTTTAGGAAATCTGGTACCCTGGTTTGATCAAAAGAACCAGTGGGTGACAAGGGGATATTTTTGATGCCAGTGATACCATAGCAAGGATTAACACTGTCTGGTTAAAATTCTTTTAAAAAGAACAAAATGAACCAGCAATTTAAACGTGGCGGTACTTATGGATGACATAACTATCCACCCGCCCTTTCAAAGGTGAAAACATCCAAAGCTTCTTAAATTGCAGTATAACAAATCTTCAGCTATACTTAACCTTAAAGAAATCTGGGCAAGAAGGGGAGGGAAATGAATCAATAGTCTAGACAAGCATTTCTTAGACTCATGAGGGAATTGTTTAAAAATAACTTCATGGGGAAATTATTTAGCCGGTGCACACAATGCCCGCTTTTAAAAAATGCAAGGTAACGTATCAGTGAATCCACTGATTCAGATGAATGAGCCTCTGTTTAGACCAGAAAAGAACCTTGTCGGGCTAATTCATAAACAGTTATAAGTTAATAAAGCTGGCTAAGGATTTCTAATAAATAAAACCAGAACACTCTATAAACCTCATCTTTTTCAGAACAATGTCCAAGGCTCATAAGCCTGCCTTTTTCTCCTTCCTCTTTCCATGAATGATGAAATTCAGACTGAACAACATAAAACCCAAGATCAACTGAGGTACTAATACCACTCTATAAAGCCTTAGTAAGACCACACCTACAATACTGCATCCAGTTTTCGTCACCACATTATAAAAAAAGATGTTGAGATTCTAGAAAGAGTGAAGAGAAGAGCAACCAGGATAATTAGGGAACTGGAGACTAAAACATATGAAGAACGGTTTCAGGAACTGAGCATGGCTAGTCTAGAGAAGAGAAGGACCAGGGGAGACATGATAGCAGTGTTCCAATATTTCAGGGGCTGCCACAGAGAGGAAGGGATCAAACTATTTTACAAAGCACCCGAAAGCCAGACAAGGAATAATGGATGGAAACTGATCAAGGAGAAATTCAAACTAGAAATAAGGAGGAACTTTCTGACAGTGAGAACAATCAACCAATGGGACAGCTTGCCTTCGGAAGTTGTGGGAGCTTCATTACTGGAAGCTTTCAAGAAGAGATTGGACGACCATTTGTCAGAAATGGTGTAGGGTCTCCTGCTTGGGCGGGGGGTTGGACTAGATGACCTACAAGGTCCCTTCCAACTCTGTTAATCTGATAAACCCATCCAACACCAAGCACAATGCAGCTTCCATCACACAGAGGTGTGGTTTCAGCTTTTTCTAACAACAGTAAAGATGGAAGACATTGTTTGTCTGTGATTTGATGAATGCAGGCCATGGAGATATTGAATAAAGTGACCTCAATGGGGTAGCAACACTCGGCACTGTCTCTCCTTCAAAAGCAGGTGAGGAAGTAGAAAAAGAATGGTTGAGCAACAACAGCAGGTAGTCCTTGACTTATGACCACAACTGGGACCGGAATTTCTGAACTAGTTAGTTAGACAGTTGTTAAGAGAATCGTGCCCAATTTTATGACCTTTTTTTGCCATGGTTGTTAAGAGGATCACTGCATCTGTTAAGTGAGTGAAACGGTTGTTAAGTGAATTCGGCTCCCCCATTGACTTTGCTTGTTGGAAGGAGTCAGAACTGAAGAAGCTTCTTGGATGAGAAGCAAAATGTTTCCAAGGAACAAAACCCCAAGAAAATCCAGTTGCCTTTTGAAAAGCACCTGTGGGACAGGTGATTGTGAGTTCTAGTCTCCTTTGGGCCTGAAAGCAGCCTGGATGACTTTGGGCCAGTCACTCTCTCTTGGCTCAGCTCACCTCACAGAATTGTTGTTGTGGGAAAAATAGGAGGAGGAAGGAGCGTTATGTATGTTCACTGCCTTAAGTTACTCATAAAGTGATAAAAGTGAGATAAAAAATCTAATAAGTAAATAAAAAAGTAGATCAATGAGAGAAGCAACCTAGAACTGAGGAGAAATTTCCTGACAGAACGATTATTCAGTTGAATGACTTGCCACCAGAAGTTCTGGGTGCTCCAACACTGGAAGTTTTCAAGAATAGATTGGACAACCATTTGCCTGAAATGGTATAGGGCTTCCTGCCTAAGCAGGGGGTTGGACTAGAAGACCTCCAAGGTCCATTCGAACTCTGTTATTCTGTTATTCCGTTAAACAAATACATAAATCTGCTTCAGAAGCCCTCAGTGTCTTCATCCTTCTTCAGATTGTAGGTGTGTATGTTGTCTTTTTTCTTTTAAGTGAGATACGCATGTCCTTTTGATCTCATTGCCATCTTGCTAATGGGATAAGAGTGGACCTGAAAGGGGAAGTTCTGGACAGCATGTCAGCTGAGCAGAGGACTTCACACAAGCCTCCATATTAAGGATCCATTTATGAGTCCTTTGGATTACTTTGGGGGGGAAGGGTTCTCGGCTCATCAGCACAGGATAGGGTTAGGGAAAGCCTTCCAGATTCCACAACGGCTCATCCATTTCACCACAAGGTCACAGCAGTGACATATGAAAATAACCCAACTTAATTGATACCTGAGCTTCCGAGCGGCTGAATTTTTATCTCCCCTCAGCCTCCTTATGTTGCGAGTCTAATGTTAATATCTGGCCCTGTTTGCTGAAAAGGGCCAGAGACTATGAGATTCTTTTGCAGATGCAATGAGTGAGGGTTTGAAAAATTCATAGCAAGCTCCCTAAGACTGTTCGTTTCTCAGATGCTGGTGCACAATTTCTAAAGTGCAAGAACCATGTTGTATGGCCTGACCCAGAACCAGCCCTCGAATCCCACACGTGAATGCAACTTATTTTTAGTTGCTGAGGGTCCTAAAGGTGCTCTGGCATTCGCCTCTTGCAGATTGACTTTCCAGAAGTGAATTGTAGGACAATATTGGCTAGGGCTAGGCCTATATGTTGTCCTAAGTCACAATATAATTTGTTTTGTTTCGACTTACTAGACTGCGCAGGGTGTTTTTTCACCTAGGGTGATTTTAAACAAAAGTCCAGTCAACTTTTTGCGAGATGGGCAAGCATGTAAATGTGACAAACAAATAAACAATGATTTACGGATTGTTGCAGATGGAACTCTAGTATCCCTCTTCCAACCATGGAAGCAGATATGCCTGCCTGCCTATCATCATCATCATCATCATCATCATCATCATCATCATCATCATCATCATCATCATCATCATCTATCTCTCTCTCTCTCTCTCTCTCTCTCTCTCTCCCCATCCATCTACCCATCTACCCATCCACCCACCTACCTACCTACCTACCTACCTAACTATCCATCTATCATGGTGGCACAGTGGTTAGAATGCAGTATAGACTGCCAGCAGTTTGATGCTGACCAGCTCAAGGTTGACTCAGCCTTCCACCCTTCAGAGGTTGGAAAAATGAGGACCCAGATTGTTGGGGGAAATATACCGTAAACTTAGAGGGAGCTGAAAAGCACTATCAAGTGGTATGTAAGTGCTCTATCTATCTATCTATCTATCTATCTATCTATCTATCTATCTATCTATCTATCTATCTATCTATCTATCATCTATCTTCCATCTAAGTCTGTCTGTCCATCCCATCCATCCATCCATCATCTATCTTACCTCCCTCCCTCCCTCCCTCCCTCCCATTGCCCATGTGAGAATGAAATGGAGACCAAACAGTTGGTAAGGAGGCTCTCTGCAGTGCCTACCTTTGGAAGTGAAAATGAAACACGGAGGAGCCTATTAAGCCAAGTTATTTGTGAGGTTGCAGCAAGTTGCTCTTCACAGATAAAAGGAGGTGCTGACATCCGAAGCAGGAGAGACAAGCATGGAGTTAACCCCTACCAGATTGCATTGCATCTCCTGAGCCAAGGCAGGCGAAACAAACAGCCTGCCTGGCAATTGGAAACACCCTCCGCAAATGCCATTGTGAGTCTGGACACATCAGGTGCCAGAGAAGGAACACTGGCCTCTCCAACAAGCTTCATGCTGCGTGCTTTTGGGTTATTTGAAACCCATCATTTCTCCTAGTAGGCTTACCACAAGTGGCATCACTCATTAGCTTGCCTTTGCCGGTGGCAATAGGGAGGTTGGAAGTGAAGGACTGAGGGTAGAAAGACAAAACAACAACAACAACCCCAGAACCTCCTTTGGTTTCATGCTGATTATTGGCTGAGACTGGCTGGAGAGCAAAGCGGTCATATATTCCCTTTGGTGTCTGCTTGTTAGCGGCTGGATAAGCTGAGTGAACATTGGCACCAACTAGGCTGCTTTTTGATTTCTTGGAGTAAGTTAAAAAAAAAAAAGAAGAAGGAAAAGAAAGGAAAGACACAAACATAGATTTAATTAAAACCACAGTGAGCAGATGGGCAAGACAAAAAGACGGGCAGCCAGAGACCACTCTTCTGTCTAGATCGGGGCATGTTAATGAAGCGACCGTAATTCAGACTTCTCTCCCCAGTCTCGCTTCTCCACCCCACCCACTGTCCCTGTCTCAACACAGCGGACTTTGAGCCCGGGAGCTTCTCTAAACCAATGCCTGGAAGATGAAGTCAGAAAGAAGAACACGTGAGTTTCCGCCATTGTTTATTCATCTCCTTCATGGGTACAAAAGAGGCAGAGTAACAGAATAACAGAGTTGGAAGGGACCTTGGAGGTCTTCTAGTCCAACCAGTGGTGGGTTGCTTCTGGTTCGCACCGGTTCGGGCGAACCGGTAGCGGCGGCGGCGGCGGGAGGCTCCGCCTGGATGTCATCAAAAATGCTCTGTGCATGTGCAGAAGCGTTGTGCGCACGCAAAGCGTGCCCGCGCGCCCGCGTGCTCCCGTTCCTGAACCGGTAGCAAAGGTAAGTGAAACCCACTACTGAGTCCAACCCCCTGCTCAGGCTGGAATCCCTATACCATTTCAGACAAATGGCTGTCCAACCTCTTCTTAAAAGCCTCCATTGTTGGAGCACCCCCCATTTCTGGAGGCAAGTTGTTCCATTGGTTAATTGTTCTAACTGTCAGGAAATTTCTCCTTAGTTCCAGGTTGCTTCTCCCCTTGATTAGTTTCCATCCATTGCTTCTTGTCCTACCTTCAGAAGTTTTGTTGTGAGTGATCTTCAAAAATGGATGCCATGTTATTTATGACGTGTCTCCCAGGGTGGGCACAGCTAATCCCTAAATGCCTACCAAAATGACCTTCAACCTTGAGGAACTGTCTTACCCCAATGAAATAGGCCCACCTCACTCATTCTAGCAGAAGAGGTATGCTGCAGACTCCATCAGTCATGGAATTATGACTGGTGGGGTATAGGAGAAGGGGCTTTTCTACCTTGGCTCTTGCCCTCTGAAACATCATGCCCCTTGAGGTGAGATCCACCTCACCTTCTTAGTCTTCTGTAAGAACCTCAAGACTTGATTCTGCCAATGGGCCTGGGCCCCCGATGGAAGCATTCCACGTTGGAGGTGGTTAGTGGACTAGGAAGAAGATCCCACTTCCACACCACAATATCCTGGTTTTTAACTTACGTAATTTTGGTTTATTTAATATTTAATGTTTGTATTTCTTCTTTTTTTTTAATGTTTGTAAGCCACCCAGAGTCAGTTAGTATGATGAGTGGCATGCATATACATTTAATAAACAAACAAACAAATTTATAGCACATGAATGGTTTTGTTTTTGTTGTGAATCATTATTTTTAATGGCTCATCTTGTTTCTTTGTTCAGGATGTGTCCAATTCTTTCTTCTTGTGTGCTGCTTTATTACACAGAAGCTAAAAATTGACATAAAAATTATGGCACCTTCCCAATTATGTACCTACAAACTTAACAGTAGAATCATAAAACCATAGAATCACAAATTTGGAAGGGACCTTGGAAGTTATCTAGTCCAACTTCCTGGTTGGTTCAGGATCCACTGGAAGATCTCTGACAATGACCTACAGTCAGAGGTGGATTCCCCCGGTTCGGACCGGTTTGCCCAAACTGGTAGCAACCCACTGGTGATGTCACGGAGCCAGTTCGGACGGTGCCGGTCCGTGGACGCCACCATATTTTTTTTTGAATTTTTTTTGAAATTTTTTTTTTTGAATTTTTTCCTGGGTTTTTTTTTTCTTCTGCATTTCCAGCACTGCGCATGCATCGCCATCTTGTTTTCAGCTTTTTGGGGGGGGGTTATTTTTTTGCACTGCGCATGCGCGCGCACGCAAAGCGCACACGTGCCCACGCGGCGCGGCCACGCAGCGTGGGAGGAAGCGAACCGGCAGCGAGGTAAATAAGAACCCACCCCTGCCTACAGTTTAAACATTTCTAGCAAAGAGGAAATTCTTTTGGGGACCATGCTTATCTCATGAAAGATAACAAAATTGCCGGGCCATTTTAAAAAAGATCCTGTTTCTGCATATTCAACAGTTTGACAGCTCTTATTGATGGATCAATGGATCATGTAGGTCTACACAATTTCAAATACCCAGGTCCTTAATTATTCAGAGCTTTGCAGAACAACACCAGCACCGTAAACCTGTCTCAGAAATAAGCCAACAGACAATGTAACGGTTAAAAAAAGATGAAATACGATCTAACGGATAGTTCCGACAAGTATTTTATCTCCCCTTTTCTGCACTTCCTGAATTTTTCTAAACATGCTTTAAAGGAAGCTTCACTTTAAGTACATTGCAGGACTCTACCATAGGTATAAGCAAAGCAGAAAAGCTTGCTAATGTCAAGCTTGAGGAAATCAGTAAGTCCAGGCAGTTCAAATGAATATAGCAATAGCAATAGACTTATATACCGCTTTACAGTGCTTTACAGCCCTCTCTAAACGGTTTACAGAGTTATTGCCCTCAACAATTTGGGTCCTAAAGGTTTATTGTAAGCTTAAGCTTTCTACAAGAATCTGAACTACTAACAGTCAAAGCGGATAGGTGGTAAATAAGAGTCAATGGAATTCAAAGTGGGCTGGACTTGTATGTGCAAAGGGACTCAAGACTGATGACATGTTTGACTCCGCCTTCAGGCTCAGCCTGGTCATCTCCTACAGCCAACTGGTTTTTATCTCACTTTCCCCTGCAATTGTCCTCCTTTGTTCAATTTTTATTCCTTCGGTTTTTTTAACATTCTCAAATTGCGGGAGAATTTCTTTTAAATTTCTCTAGGGGTGTTTCTGACTTTCTTATTGAAGGTGGCAGAGAGTGCCGCTCTTGGTGAAAATACCGTTTTGTGTTATGTTTTGTTCGGTAGCCTCCCAGGATGTTTACATTTTCCATTACAAAAAGTGTCACGGGAAGAGTCCCTCCTAACGTCTTTCCACCTGAGATTGAATTGAACCACAGAGAGCCACTGAGGCTACAGTAGTGATGAAGAAAGATATTTATACACGCACACTTTGACTACTTTGCAACTTAGTAAGTTGCAAGCACAGCACACGCCTCCCATGAGAATTTCCTCAAAGTTCTATTCCTTTAAAAAGTAATGTCAAAAGTCATTCTCCTTCATCAGCATGAATGAGAACAGGTAGCAAAAAATGTAAGACAATGTTTCTTAAGGGTATCAATTTGCAGTCCTGGGAGCCTGGAGAAAGAAGATGAAAAAGGGTCATGATGTCAACCTTCAAATATCTGAAGAGGTGCCACAGACAAGATAGAGTGCACCGTTGTTTTGTTGGCCACAAAGGAGATTTGGGGTACAAACCTTCTAATAGGATGAGCAATTCTGAGGAGACTGGTTGTCTTGGGAGCTGGCAGGCTATTCTTTAAGGAAGACAGAGAAAGAGAGAGAGAGAGAGAGAAATTTAATTGGTCCCTGGATCACCATCTGCCAGGAGTGCTATATGCAAATCTCCCCAAATCCAATTTGAATTTGTGATTTAATTTGAAGAGTTGTGTTGATTTTGACATTTAGTTCCAAGGGTTGCCTCAAATTGATTCCGAGCATTGATTCAAGCCATCAAATCAAATCAATCTGATTTCAAGAATTATTTCAGTGTGTTAAAAGTGTACATGTAGAAAAAAAAATCACAGAATCTGTGTAGTTGTTTACAGAGTCAAAAAATACGCAAACATTGAATATGGCAGGTCTGGAAGTCTGGACACACTTCCAGTGGATTCACTGCCTCCCACCCCCCTTGTATAAAATTGCTAATAAGGCCTCCAAACGTCAATGACTTACCGTGTTTCCCCGAAAATAAGACCTGGTCTTATTTTCTTTGACCCCCGAAAAAATGGCAAGGGCTTCTTTTCAGGGGGTCTAATTACTGACTCACCTCGCGGCGGTGGCACTACCTGCCCCGCCCAGCTGGAGCCTGCTGCTGGCCCACTTCTTCTGCGGCCGCTTGCCGCCGCTCGCACGTGTCATCCCTGGCTTCTGTTTCACCATCAGAGCCTTCCGGAAAGACTTCTGCAGCTGAGAAACGGGCTCCGGATTGACACGTGCCGGACCCCCTGGCTTCCATTTCGCCATCAGAGCCTTGTTATCGGCTGCAGAGGGCTTTCCGGATGGCTCTGACAGTGAAACAGAGGCCGGGGGTGACGCGCACGTCAATCCGGTCCTTGTTTCTTGGTTGCAGAGGGCTTTCCGGAAGGCCTCTGATGGCGAAATGGAGGCCGGGGGTGACACACGCAAGTGGCAGCAAGCGGCCGCAGAAGAAGTGGGCCTGCAAGGCGAGGCAGGTGTCGGGGTGTGTGAGGCCTGGTAAGTAGGGCAGCTCCACCCTCCCATTGCCACCCAAGCTTAATTTTTACCCATGTGCTTCACCCCACCCCCTGCACCCCGGGGTGGGCGGGATCTTAATTAGGGCTTAATTTGGGGATAGGGCTTGTATTGGGCGTATGTATAAAAATTAAGCTAAGACTTACTTTCGGGGTAGATCATATTTTCAGGGAAACACAGTATTAGTTCTATAGTTAGCCAAGAAAAAGGTTATGATTGTTGTTTGGATAACCATGGGCTCCTCTAAGCAGCTGCCCAAGTACTTGAAAATGATAATGATTCACTTTTAGAAAAGAGGAGAAAGCTATAAAGAAATCTCAAGATGCTTCCAGCTACAGGTAGTCCTTGACTTATGACTATAATGAGAGCCTGCCATCATGGTTGTAAGTCATGATAGTTGTATAAAATGGGTCAACTGATTTGATTTTATAACCTTTCTTGAAGTAGTTGTTAAGCAAATGCCTCAGGTGTTAAGTGAGCTGATGGTTTGTTATGGGCAAGATTTTGCCAAAAAGCGGAAATAAATGCTGGTTTTTGGCAAAACATTCATAAAACACAGTCATATGACTGTAGGACACTGGAAATGGTCATCAATGTGGCCCAGAAGTTGAGCACCAAAATTCAATCATGGGACGGGGGAGCAACTGTCTGAACTTCAAATCTGGGTCATAAGTAGCCCCAAGGCAGGTTCATCATAACTTTAAATGGTCGCTAAGTAACCGGTCATAAGTCAAGGACTATCTGTCATGATTTCAATTGTAAGAAACACTACTGAAAAATTGAATTTACATGGATTGTTGCAGTCAAAGCAAGATACAGAAAACCAAGAAAATGTCTTTGTTAGAACATTCTCCAATTTTTTTGTCTGGTTTCAATCCCTGCTTATCTGAGTATTTGGTTGCTGGAGAGGATGTGTTCTGCTCTTTTTGTCTGCTTCTTAGCTTTTCTGTTGTCTCTTTTGAATGGTATGAAAAGCACCATTCAAATGACCAGTTGACGCCAGGAGAACAAAAAATATTTTTGAATCAGAATTCTGCAAGGAATGTCGGAGGGTCTAGAATCCCCAAACCAAAGTAGAAATCGCCTTTGTTCATCAAAGTAGATATGCTCTTAGGCCACTCTGGATGACCAAGTTGTCTCAGCACAAGTCTGAACCACTAAACTATTCCTTGTGGAGAAGAATGCATAAAATCATCCTCTGTCTGCATCCAGTCCAAACTTCTCCATTTGTTTCCTGCTATTTTCTGACTTAAGCTGGTACAAATAGTGCTATTCTGTTCAATTGTTGTGTTTTATTTCATCACAAACAAACTCCACTCCAATCAGGTATTGCGAACTGTGACAAAACATCACCACCACTCCAGTCATTGATTACATTTTCTCCTACAAGTTTCCCACATGCACCAAAGAATCAAGTTTTCTTTTCCTAAACAAGCTCACTGGTGGAACAGTGAAACAGTGGACACACATACACAACCCTTTTTTTTTTGTCAAGTTGACAAGAGTTTTGTTATTTATGACCTTATAGTGCAGGGGTGTCAAACTCAATTTCATTGAGGGCCACATCATGGTTGTGTTTTACCTTGGGGGGGGAGGTTGTGGCTGGGGGGGGCGTGGCCAGCTAGACGTCACTCGTCGAGGCTCCGTTTTCGGCCGCGATGGCCTCCTCAAGCCCTCTGCCAGCTAAAATGGAGCTCGGGAAGGCTGTCACGGCTGAAAACGGAGCCTGGGAGGTCCGCACGCAGCCCTCCCAGCCTCCATTTTCGCTGGCAGAGGCACAGTGGGCCAGTCCTTCGCTGTTTCTAGCGCGGGCTGCAGGTCAGATCTAAGCACCCCGCAGGCCGGATCCAGCCCGCGGGCCTTGAGTTTGACACCGCTGTTCTAGTGCAAGAACCTTTAAACCATTGTTTCTCAATCTCACCAACTTTGAGATGTGTGGACTTCATCTCCCAGAATTCCCCAGCCAGCCTAGAAATACTGGGAGCTGAAGTCCACACATTTCAAAGTTGGCAAGGTTGAGAATCACTGCTTGAAACTGCATAAAGATGGAAAAGGCTCTGAAACATCCACAGTGGAGGAATGGTTGGTGAGTTTGCAGAGACGGCCAAAATGAGTTGTCCGATTAGTGAAAAAACAATAACTACATTTGTCAGTAACCGGAATCCCCTTATGAACTTTTGGCTGAAAAACAGGAAAAAATGAACTTGTGATTTATAGGATGGATGATTAGAAAGGGTAGAGTATGATCCAATCTGGGTCGGTCAGTGGGACCAGAGGTTTAGTCTTCCGAGCTTTTGGGCTTTTGCTGGAGCCCATCCTCAGGGAACCTCTCTCTATCGGAATGTGTACTGGTAGAGTATGAATTGATTGATTGAATTTATTTGCAACCCAGAGTCATTCATTACAAGATGGGTGGAAAATAAATTCAATAAAATAAATAAATAAAAAGAAGGAAGCCATGATGTAACTTTAGTAGAGAGGGAGGATAAAATAGAAATGCCTTTGTAGTTGCTGTAAATAAGATTGGAAGTCACTTGTTCATATCTTGTCTATGGAGATTCTCAGTTATGCAGGTCATGGTTGTCCCAAAGGTGCTTCCCCCCACCCCAAGAGGCAACTGGACTTTCTGGTTTTTCTTTGAAGACATTTTGCTTCTCATCCAAGAAGCTTCTTCAGTTCTGCTTGGATGGTGGGGAATGGAAGGATTTATACTCCTTGCAGACAGCTGGTCATTTGCATTCTTTTAGTGGGTCAGTAGGTCATCTGGAGGTTTATTTGTGTCCTCAGGGTCACCTGAGCGCTACAAATGAGTGTGGAGCCTTCTTAGAACTGTTGAAAGGACTGTGTTGTAGATTGGAGATAGATGATGTCGTATCCCTCCCCCTCTATTGAGAGAGGGCTGTTCAATTTTGACATAGATGGCCTCTTTAACACCTCTTTTAAACCAGCGGTCCTCTCTGTCCAAAATATGGATTTTGTTGTGTTCAAGAGTGGCCTGTGTCTTTTAAATGCAGACGGACTGCTGAATCTAGTCCTGATGTGTTTGTTCTCCTATTGTTCGTATCTTGTTTTCAAGAAGCAATGGATAGAAACTAATCAAGGAAAGAACCAACCAACCTAGAATTACAGAGAAATTTCCTGACAGTGAGAACAATTAACCAGTGGAACCATCAATGGATATTTTCACGAAGAGATTGGACAGCCATTTGTCTGAAATGGTATAGAGCAGTGGTTCTCAACCTGTGGGTCGCGACCCCTTTGGGGGTCGAACGACCATTTCACAGGGGTCGCCGCGCGCGTTAGCCTGCCATCTTGGTGCCACCGTCACTTGCAGGGGTGAAATGCTCCTGGTTCGGCCGTGCCTGCGGGTCGCCGGACAGCCGGTAGCTACAGAAGCGGGAGACTTCGCCCACCCGCCCGGATGCCGCCATTTGGGTTCTTTTACCCTCTGAGCATGCACAGAATGCTTTGCTTGGCCCCCACCCCCGGGGGGGGGGGGGGGCGGGGGGGGGGTTGTGGGGGGGGGGGGGGGTCATCGTGGCGGCGGGGGGGTCACGGGGGGGTCGCACCATTAGAAAGGTTGAGAACCACTGGTATAGAGTCTCCTGCTTGAGTCGGGGATTGGACTAGAAGACCTCCAAGGTCCCTTCCAATTCAATTTTTCTGTTACTCTGTTATTTTACTTTCCTTTCTTGTGTTTTCTTCTTTCCTTCTTTGTCTTTTTTTTCCCTTTCCTTTCTTTTCTGTTTATCACTTTTCTTTTGCTTTACTTTCAGTTTTCTTGAAATTGGCATTGTCTTTGTCTTATAAAAAAAACATCTTTAATAAAAATTAACAAGCACTACTTAAAACTGTGGCATATCCCTTTTTTCTATTAGTCTACTGGTGGATGCCCCAAACAAGTAGAAAAGGGGGCAACAGTTGGGATTCACACAGAAGGAAAACACGATTCTTTAAAAGACATGACCACTGAATGGAACACAAATGGTGATTGATTTCCCAACATGGGTGGATGATCTAAAAAAATTAGGGTAAGCCACCAACTAGGGACTGTGGAAAGTTGTGGTCCAGATGCCAAGATCATAGACAAAGCAGAAGAAAGGCTTGAAATCTGAAAGAGATTTCTTCAGTTGGCTTCATTTGTAACTGATTAATGCACCGGAGTCAAACCGCTTAAGGCTGCATTGCAGAAAAGTCCTTAGCTGGCTACAGGAAACATTTGGAAGCTCTTATTTCTGCCAAAGGAGGCTTACCAAGTATTGACTGGAATCACATCCAAACTTCTGCATCTGCTCTCTTCAATATTTTCTTCTTTTAAATCTGTAAACAGCTACACATAAATAGCAAGAATGCATTCCAAGTTGCAGAAAGATGCCATGTTTATCTTTGCATCAGTAGAGTTTGTGCCAGCTTCTGTTCATGTAGGGATTCGTTGAAACATACAGTTTGTTCAGGAGTGCTTAAAGCAGTGGTTCTCAACCTTGCTAATGTCGCGACCCCCGCCCCGCCACCGCGACCCCCTCCCTGCCCCCTCCCCACGCGTGCGCGTTGCCAGTCACCAAGATGGCAGGCTAGCACGCGCTTAGGCGACCCCTGTGAAAGGGTCGTTCGACCCCCAAAGGGGTCGCGACCCACAGGTTGAGAACCGCTGGTCTAAAGTTTTGCATAGTTTCACCCAACTTTGAATCAACAGGCATTGGTAAATAGTAATTCTCTTTGTCCCCAGCCAGACTGGCTACAGATTATAAGAGTGATACTTCAATAACATTTGGAGAAGCCAAGTGAATCAATTGTGATTTAAGAGATCAGTTAACAAATGGTTCAACCCTTAGCTACCCCATTAGTCACATATGTGAGATAGGGAGCTATATAAATCTAAGGGATAGATAAATAAATTGTAACAAGGTACGGTATATGTAGGAGATGACCAGGCTGAGCCTGAGGGAGGGGTCAAGTGCATCATCAGTCTTGAGTCCTTTCAGGCCCGCAAGAGATTTAAGTCCAACCCACCTTGAATTCCACTGATTTGTGCTGTCCCACACACTCACATAATGGTAGGTTAGTGGGTTTATTAATATTCCCCAGCAATTCCCTTCACTAAAAATCCAGAACTGTCCCAATTAAGTCCAGCCAAAAGCAAACCAATACTAATCCACAGAGCAATGGCCAGTGAGTCCACAAGGCACTTGAAAGTTTCCCAAAACGGATAAATCCACTAGGCAAAATTAAATCCACAATACAAGAGTACCCTCTTGTATTGTGGATTTAATTTTGCCTAGTGGATTTATCCGTTTTGGGAAACTTTCAAGTGTCTTGTGGACTCACTGGCCATTGAGGACAGAAAAGTCCAGAGTTCACAAGGCATGATCCAAAGTCAAGGCACAGGGTCAATCCAAGGCAAGGCTGGAATCACAACAACCAGGGAACACACAGCTAGGAAATGAACACGTTGCTCCCAGCATCATTTCCATCTGTCTGCTGTGCTGAAGAGCCAGCTTTTGGTGCAGCCTATCAAGGGGCTACCATCACGAGGCTACCTCCTCATGAGTAATCAGGCTGATCTTCATTGCTCCTGCCTTTTCTCTGCCCTATGTGTTCTCGGATCAGCTACAGAAGGCAGTTCCTCCTCCTCCTCCTCCCTAACTGACTGCAGCTGCATACTTTCCTCACTTGAAGCCTCAGGGATGTCCTTGCTTCAGTCAAATCCCTCTCAGACAGCTGCTTGGAGCCACTGACCAACTTCACTCCTGACGTGCCTAGGACTGGTTCATCCTCCTCCAAACTGACATCTGGAGAGGTATGTGGGGAAGTATCTGGAGGAGTCATCACATGATCCTTATCTACCCCCAATTTGCTTTGTCTGTTAGAGTACTTCAGATTTTTGTAGAGAGTGTTAGCATGGAATAAATTTATATTCTTTTGAACCGCCTTGGCTCCTGATTTCCTGCACTTGACAGCATACACCTAAATGTGTAGGATAGGGCTGCACAACCCTTTGGATCTGAACTCCAAAAGTGTTTTAGAGTGTGTGGGAACCTGAAGAAAAGATTTATCTGCAGCATCTTAAAGTCCTTTCTTCAGAGATCATGTGGCACACCACGAGTGCTTGAGTTTTAAGATATTTATTTTAGCCCTTTAGGATAAAAAAAAAAAATCCAAGTTCCCTAAATTGAGCAATTTTTGGATTCTGGCCCCAGCTGCTTCTGGAATCCGATTCTTAACTGAGCTTTCTCACAGCAACTGGTGGAAAGCGTGTTCCCCAATTTAAGGAGCATGTGAAGTCCTTGCACGGCTAAGGATCAGGGAAGCAGGAACTAGGGAGATTTCAGGAAAGTACCTTTAATGCTAGTCTTGAGGGCACTACAGACTCATGAGAACTAGAAGAGGGATTGTCAACTTTAATTTGAAGTGAGTGTATTATGGCAAAATATCTTTGAATGTGTTCAAATATTTCTTCCCAGGTTTCCTGCCACCTGGGCTGAGATGTTATTTGTGAGATACGTTGTCAACTGACTCACCACTGTCCCTTCCATTCCTTTCCTCTGACAATTTTCCTATAGGGGGTAGAATCATACTTCTGATATTGGTATTATAATGATCATTAATTACAGGACTATAACTTCAAATGGCAAATCCAACTTATCAGATATTGGACATTTGTGGAGAATGGTTATCCAAACAGGCTGAAAGCAAGATTGGTATTTATCTTTCATTGGAAACTTGAGATGTATTATTTGGATTTTATTAAGGATGTGTATCCTTAAACGTATGACTCTGGAACTGCAAAGAATTGCTTGGTTTGAAAACCTTTGTTGGGAATCTATTAATTATGGTCTCATCTCTTAAGCTAAATTGAATTAGGAAATATGCATGGTGTAATTATAAGGAAATTGGAAATAAATTGCTGTATTCCTCATGTTTTGTTTGCCTCTGATTTCAAGCTTTCAATTTTAAAATAGCTAGTTGTTATTTTCTCTGTGCATCCTGAAGAACTAATCAATCATGATCATAAAATTGAAAAGAGAATCTTTGAACAAAGAAGGACATTTAGCTGAAATTAGGTTAATTTGAAGCATGCTTGTCAAATCTTATATGGCTAAATGGTTACACAGGTAATCCTCAATTTACAACTGTTGGTTTAGTGATTGTTGGAGGTTACAATGGCACTGAAAAAATAACTTACAACTGGTTCTTACACTTCAAACTGTCACAGCCTCCCTCCCCATAGTCATGAGATCAAAATTCAGGTGCTTGGCAACTGGCATGTATTTACATGTGTGGGAGCCCCCCCTCCCACAGAAGAGTGAAATATTTTGGGAAATATTAAAAAGGCAGGATAAAATATTTCCCCTAAAGGAGAAATAAAAAAAATCTTAAGGGAGGCAGAAACTACCCTCAGTTTCCCTGCCCCAAGTAGAAACTGAGGAGGTAGCTTTTAAAAATGCAGATTTGGTAATCCGTTCAAGACAGGATATTTTGAAACAAAGGCAGAATGGTAGGATTAGAAAGCAGCCCCTCACCCAAGATCCAACACAGGACGAAAGCCATTAAGCCACAATAGGAATTGCCCATCACCCTTTCAGAACACAAGCCCCTTCATTGCATGAACCCCCCCCCAGAGCAGTCCAAACTTCACCAGGGAGCTCAGCTAAACAATAAGCCAGAGGTTGACCAAATTAGCTCAGACAAGCACCTAGGATTTGCATTTCCTCTCTTGCCTATAGAGCCAGCTATGACCCCTACATGACTCCATAGGAATCTGACAACAGCCAATAGAATACATGTTCTTGCACAGGAACAGGAAGCTCAAATACAAAGCCCAAAGAAGGTATTTAAAAAACCCCACTCTCAACTCCATTTTGTCAGCTGCACCAGAACCACAAGAGAGCATCTATGTCAAAGCTGAACAGCCCTCTCTCAGCAGAGGGGGAGGGATACAACGTCATCTAGCTCCAGTCTACAACACAGTCCTTTCAGCAGTTCCAAGAAGGCTCCACACCTATTTGCAACACTCAGGTGACCCTGACGACACAGATAAACCTCCGGGTGGCCTCAACGACTCTCTAAAAGAATGCAAATGACCAGCTGTCTTCAAGGAGTATAAATCCTTCCATTCCCCACCATCCAGTCAGAGCTGAAGAAACTTTTTGGATGAGAAGTGAAATGTCTTCAATGAAAAACCAGAACATCCAGTTGCCTCTTGAAAAAGCACCTTTGGGACAAGTTAAAGACACTGAGCTTGTCAGCTGGAAAGCCGACAGCCCAGGTTCAAGACCCGAGAACCGTGTAGTGGGATGAGCTCCCGTTCCTTGCCTCAGCTCCTGCTTACCTAGCAGTTCAAAAGCATGCAAATGTGAATAGGTTAATAGGTACCACTTCAATAGGAAGGTAACAGCATTCTGTGGGCCTTTGATGTATATCCACGCTGGCCACATGACCCTGGAAAATGTCTTTGGACAACCCTGGCTCCCTTGGCCAAGAAATGGAGATAAGCATCATGCCCTAGAATCAGACATGACTGGACAGAGAAAACTTTTATCTTTATCTTTTATTCCTCCTCTATTCTTCCTTTTCCTTGTGGGTCAATTTTGGGGGGTGGGGTGTTGAACATAAACACTTCATGGAGTTCTCTATGGAACAACAGAACAACTTGCTTCCAGAAGTTGTGGGTGCTCCAACACTGGAGATTTTTAAGAAGAGATTGAACCACCATTTGTCTGAAATGGTATAGAGTTCCCTCCCTGAGCAGGGGGTTGGACTAGAAGACCTCCAAGGACCCTTCCAACTCTGTTATTCTGCTTTTAGATGTAGCTTTCCATTTGGCCAGGCTTAAAGCTTTAAAAATATAGCTTTTCTTTCCTCACAAGGCTGAGTTAGGCAGACAGTGGTGGAATGATGAGCCAAGAGAGGGGAAAGAGGGGTATAGTCAACTAGGGGCGAAAAAGTAAAATGTGTGCTCATTTAAGGAATATTACCTCCAGGGCCTGCAAAAGCCTCGGTCTGAGGTTTTCATTTCCTTGTTTACAGAGAGGATTCAGTCTAGGAGTTTGCAAGCCATAAGAAGTAATCGCCTGCAAAGAGAAACACATGTGGTCTCTCTCTCTCTGTCTCTCTCTCTCCTGCTCAGCTTTCCAACAAAGCTCCATTGAAACCAGTTACGCCTTGTTGTTCGGAGGAGAGAAAGAGAAATCAAGGGAGAGAAAGGGAAAGAGAAAGCATTTTGCTCCGCTAAGTTTCCCTACTACATTAATCTCATTATTCCTTGAACCGTTTAACTGGCAATGCCGAGTGCAATTTGTATTCTGCAGCCAAGCCAACGGCCCAAACCGATTAGCCCAAAACGAACCATGGCGATTCTCGATATTGTCGGTCCTCAAAGCCTGTCTTTTCTACTGAATGGGGTTCCCATATGCCTTTTGGAGTTTTTTCATGACACAATGTTGCCGTCCCCCCCCCCTTTTTTTTTGCAAGGGCTAAATTAAGCGTGCGAAAGGCTCCGCAAAGCCCTCATTTTCCAGTTAATCAAATCTCCCTCTAATCAAATTAGCACGCATAATTCCTCTGGATGCAAGGAAGAAGGGGAGGAAATATTACCCTCTCTCCATCTTTGGGGATGAAAGGAAGGGACCCAGCAGGATCCTTTCCCCTCTGCTTGAGTGAGTCTAAATAGGGGACCTTTTCCAGAAAGACGGGCCTGAGGTAAACTTTGGCAGTGTTTGCGATTCCCAGCTCATTAAATTGGCTGCTTTTGCGGCCCAAATCTCCAGGGATCACCGAAGCGTTGGGTAATGAGATACTTGTTTAATTTTCTTTCAAAGGCTGGACATCTGCGACAAACCCACCCCCCATTTTTTCCAATCCCACACAAGCACAAACCTATCAATAGGCTTTTGGCCGCTCTTGGGTTTGATGGAGTGTTTTCCTTTGAATAAACCAGATAATAAATTTTGAAGAGAAGGGAACAATTGCCATTAACTCGGCCCGCTCTCCCAAAAAGTCGAAGTCCATCATGAAAATTCAATAGCAGGCTGAGCTAAATGGATAAATGTTCGCAGTCAACCTTTTTTAATTGATTTCCCTTCATGAAATGATCTAGGTTTTCTCTTTTTTTCTTCTAAAGCAAGCTATTCCTGGACACACACATCCTTTTTTTTTATTTTTAACCTTGCTTTCCATTCTGAATACTTGAAGGAGTCCTGAATGAAATGAAAGAACTGAAATATGAATCTCAATCAAAAAACCGAGGCCCACCACCCAACAGAAGCAGAGTGCTCCAGGCCGGCGTTTGTCAACCTTGGTGACTTGAACAGGTGTGGACTTCAATTCCCAGCATGCCTGGCTGGGGAATTTTGGGAGTTGAAGTCCACACGTCTTCAAGTCACCAAGGTTGAGAAGCACTGCTCTAGACTAAACCTCTGCATTGAGCCCACTTATGACAATAGAGGCCCCCTGGTAGATGGGATGGGATGGGTGTCAGGAGATGGTTTTGAGGGAAGACCCCCCTCTCCTAGAAGAATGAAATATTTTGAGAAATATTAAAAAGGCAGAATATTATATTTCCCTAAAGGAGGAATGGAGAAACATGCTCTTGGAGACAGAAAGAGACAGCCTCCCATCTTTCTTAATAGCCCCAGCAGATATTTTTTGCCCATTAAGAAAGACTGGGCCATCCTATCTACAAAACAAAAGACCTTCAGCTCCAGGATGATGGGATTAAGGCATGACCCTCCAGGACATAATCGGATTAACCCACTAGCAGCAGAGCTCACTACATTGCACGCTCTCCTAAGGATATTGCATCAGAGTCCAAACTTCAACTAAACCTGAGAGCTCAGACAACCTACAGAGCCAGCTATGACCCCTACAACAGCCAATAGAATGCATGTTCTTGCACAGGAACAGGAAGTTCAAGTGCAAAGCCCAAGAGAAGGTATAAATACCTCTCACTCTCAACTCCATGTGGTCAGCTGGCCAGGATTTCAAACCCATATGGTTCTGTTTCATCGTTAAACAATCTTTCCAATCAGCCTCTATGTTTCCAGTGTCTTTCTCCCGGCTTGGAACTGAACAAGATGGATATTTCTCCCAACACTTTCTTTACCTCCAGCCCAGTGGTGGTATTCTACTGGTTCGCACCGGTTCAAGTGAACCGGTAGCAGCGGCGGTGGTGCAAGGCTCCGCCCACCCGCCCGGACGTCATCACGGACGCTCTGAGCATGCACAGAAGGTTCTGCGCATGCGCAGAAGCACCGTGCGCGAGCGTGCTCCCATGTCCGAACCAGTAGCAAAGGTAAGTGAATACCACTACTGCTCCAGCCCTACCACATAACCAGGTTTCCAGATCAATGCTCAGAAGTATCAGCAGGCCATAAAAAGGTGTCTTTCATGCCCTTTAGCCTAGCACCGCATCTGAGCCCCATTGAAAGCCATCCTGACGCCATCAGAAAAAAAAAATGCCAGCGCCTTTCCCAACTTAATAGAAATTCAACCCAGATATTGTTATGTCTCTTTTGCTCAGTCACTTTTACTTAAGCCGTAATGAGCCCTGAAACAAGCGTAATGAAAGCTGTCTCAACAATATTTTCACTTTAACGCTTTATTATGTCTTTGAATATGTTTTAAGGAGTAAAAATTTCACTACTGGCGATGTGTCTCTCCCTATCATCTTTATTGCCTGGAATTGTTGGACATGTGCATTTTACCACTCAAAATGGTCTTCGGCTTTTCTTTTCTTTTCTTTTTTTTTTCTTTTTGCAAATATTCTCATTTATTTTGATGGAACAGAAATTGCTTTCATTTTTTTTCTCCTCCCAAAGAAGAACATCTTGGTAAAATTCTCATGAGTGACATATTGGCTTCTTGCACTTACCACCTCACTTATGAGGTGATTCAGAAAATGTATGAATCTCCAAATCACCCACGGTACAATAATCTTTCCAAAAGTCTTCACCCACCACCACTTGCATTAAATCACACACACACACACACACACACACACACACACATTCCTTCCAACTGGCTTTAAAAAATAAAATAAAATCTGCAAATGAAGGCAGCCCAGGAAGCTATAGAGTGAAAGAGAATGGGATAATATTTATTTATTTATTTATTTAGAAAATCTATATTGCTCCCTACTCGCACATGGCAACTCACAGGACAACACAATATAAAAACAATAAAAAAATAAAGATAAAAAATAATCCCCCACCCTGGTGACAACACACATTCATTCCAGCCATTTAAGGATAATAGCTTGCTGACTGAGGAATTCTGGGAGATGAAGTCCACAAACCATAAAGATGCCAAGTTTAAAAAAAACCCCACTGCTTTAAACCCTTTTACCAACTATCCTACAGAAGGATCTTCTGGGTATGTGCATCGCTGTTCAGAATGGCCCAAAGTTCTCAGTAGTTGTTTTGCAATTCTGAGGGCCATCTTGTCATCTGACCTGTCCAGTCCTGTTTGCATAAAATTTTGATCTGAAAAGAAGCTGAAGAGTCTAGCACTTAGACTTATATAGCACTTAGACTTATATACCACTTCATAGTGCTTTTACAGCCCTCTCTAAGCGGTTTACAGAGTTAGCATATTGCCCCCAACAATCTGAGTCCTCATTTTACCCACCTCAGAAGGATGGAAGGCTGAGTCAACCTTGAGCCGGTGAGATTTGAACCGCCGAACTGCAGCTAGCAGTCAGCTGAAGTAGCCTGCAGTGCTGCACTCTAACCACTGCACCACCTCGGCTCTCCCGCCAGCATCCACAAAACAGCAACTTTGAAGGAGGAAAGACTTACATTTTCCAGATGGTTATATGCTGTTGAAAAAAAAGAACACATGGAAGATGGGAAAACCTGGGTGACAATGCAACCAGGCCACTAGAATGTCAGCTGCAGAGGGACAACAAAACCCATCTCTGTTGCTTCTGATTCAGTGAGAATGGAGACCCTACAGAACAGGGGTCTCCAACCTTGGCAACTTTAAGACTTGTGAGTTGAAGTCCACAAGTCTTAAAGTTGCCAAGGTTGGAGACCCCTGCTATAGAAAATGCATGAAGACCACAGCTGGAGAAACATGAATTTTCCTATACCTCTGTCTTTCAGAGAGCTCTAGAGCAGGGGCTCAAATCAAATCAAATATATTAGTGGACAACCATTTAGATATGAGCCAGCAGTGTGCTACAGCTGCCAAAAAAGCCAACACAGTTCTAGGCTGCATTAACAGAGGGATAGAATCAAGATCACGTGAAGTGTTAGTACCACTTTATAATGCCTTGGTAAGGCCACACTTGGAATACTGCATCCAGTTTTGGTCACCACGATGTAAAAAAGATGTTGAGACTCTAGAAAGAGTTCAGAGAAGAGAAACAAAGAAGAGAAACTGGAGGCTAAAACATATACGAGAAGAAGAGAAACCAAGATGATTAGGGCACTGGAGACTAAAATATATGAAGAATGATTACAGGAACTGGGCATGGCTAGTCTAGTGAAGAGAAGGACCAAGGGAGACATGATAGCAGTGTTCCAATATTTGAGGGGCTGCCACAGAGAGGAGGGAGACAAGCTATTCTCCAAAGCACCTGAAGGCAGGACAAGAAGCAATGGGTGGAAACTAATCAAGGAGAGAAGCAACTTAGAACTAAGGAGAAAATTTCCTGACAGAACAATTAAACAGTGGAACGACTTGCCTCCAGAAGTTGTGAATGCTCCAACACTGGAAGTTTTTAAGAAGAGGTTGGATAACCATTTGTCTGAAGTGGTGTAGGGTCTCCTGCCTAAGCAGGGGGTTGGACTAGAAGACCTCCAAGGTCCCTTCCAACTCTGTTATTCTATTCTATTCTATATTTATTATGGTCCTTGACCAGCCTGATGTAGGAGAAGAACAGGCAGAGCTGGGGGGTAGAGTTAAGCATGCCATTAGCTTAGATGACCTATTTTGCCACAAACATTTACTTTACCACAAATGGTCCAAATCGAACCACTTTTGAATTTGGTTGACCTTTATCTGGTGCCAATTTAGTATTGAACTTTAGTTAATTAGATTCTTGTGTATAGGCTTGAGCAATAAATCATCTGAACTGCAACTTTCTATATGGTCATGATCCTTTGCACCTGACATAAATCTAGTCAACTGAATCTCAATACTAAATTGGCACCAGATAAGAATCAATGGAATTTAAGCGGGGTTGGACTTGGATCCTTTGTGACAATGTAATGAGTCTAAGCTAATGACACACTTAATGCCACCCATCAGCCCTGCCTTCTCTTCTCCTACACCTTTACAATAAATGAATACAGTAAATAGGTAAATAGTTTAATAAAGCTATTTGTTATTGGGGAAGGGAAAAATTATAATAAAACAGCATATCTAATTAAAAGTTTTGTTTAGTTCTTTAACTTGATGAAGATATTTGGTCACCTATGCTCCTATGTAGGGTTAGCATCTCTTAAAAATAATACACATAATTTTTTTCTGTATGGCCCTGTTTGAATTTACCTGTATCACTCCAATCATTTGGAAATGATTGGAGTGAATCTGGGCCCCATGAATGCAGGGGGGAAATAAATGTGATGAAACAAAAAGTGACAAATTTATTTTCACTGATCTATAACTGAAATTAAGCTTTTTGTTCAATTATGTATTTACACAACAAGGTAATTAATGGCTTTTAGATGTCAAAATATTTATTAATGTCAATAAGTCTCATTATCTAAAATTATTTTCCCCTCAACAAGTATTGTCTGGGTGTTGCTTTAATGGCTTATTAAACACGGACATCTCCTCTTGGATTTCTGTTACCTGCCTGGAAAAGGAAAAATACCTATATGATTTCACTTAACTGTGTAGAGACATTCCACACTTGGAAGATTGCATCTAGTTTTGGTCTCCACGGTATAAAAAAGATGTTGAGACTCTAGAAAGAGTGCAGAGAAGAGCAACAAAGATGATCAGGGAACTGGAGGCTAAAACATATGAAGAACGGTTGCTGGAATTGGGTATGTCTAGTTTAACAAAAAGATGGACTAGGGGAGACATGATAGCAGGGTTCCAATATCTAAGGAGCTGCCACAAAGAAGAAGGGGTCAACCTATTCTCCAAAGCACCTGAAGACAGGACAAGAAACAATGGATGAAAACTAATCAAGGAAAGAACAAACCTAGAACTAAGGAGAAATTTCCTGACAGAACAATTACTCAGTGGAACAACTTGCCTCAGAAGTCATGGGTGCTCCAGCACTCGAGGTTTTTAAGAAAAGATTGGACAACCATTCATCTGAAATGGTATAAGGCTGTGATGGCGAACCTATGGCACGTGTGCCAGAGATGGCACGTAGAGCCCTCTCTGCTGGCATACGTGCCGTCGTCCCAGGTCAGATCTCTGTGGCATTTCTTTCGTGAGCTTCTGTTTCCCTGCAAACGACGAAACAGAAGCTCATGAAAGAAAAAGATCTTACCTCTTGCTGCGCTGCCGGTGTTGGGATGCCCCGCCTCCCGCCGGCCAGCTGGTTTTCGGCTCTCTGCTACGCATGTGTGCATGTCCACGCATGCGCATGTCCATGCATGTGCATGTTCTCACGCACACACCTTTCAGTTTGGGCATGCGCGAGCACAGTTTGGGCACTCAGTGTCTAAAAGGTTCGCCATCACTAGTATAAGGTCTCCTACTTGAGCAGGGGGCTGGAGTAGAAGAACTCCAATGTTCCTTCCAACTCTGTTTTTCTCTTATTCTATTATATAAAACAGGGATGGATGGATGGATGGATGGATGGATGGATGGATGGATGGATGGATGGATGGATGGATAAAAAAGGAAGGAAGGAAGGAAGGAAGGAAGGAAGGAAGGAA
>QLTV01002115.1:2145737-2164023 GCA_003457575.1 Thermophis baileyi | reverse complement strand
TAATAATAATAATAATAATAATAATAATAATAATAATAATAAGCCACCGTGGCATTATGCAAAATTGACAGGCGCGCCAAAGAGGGATTTGAGAAAGCCAACGAGGGGATGCCTGCTTTCCCCCACCTATTGACATTTCCAAAGCACGTTAAATCATGTATGAGGTGCCTTAGGCGCATGTAGTTCACAAAGCACCACGCGGCACTTTCAGGGAATTGGAGCTGACCAACTTGCTTTATTGGAACTGACAGCAGAAGACAGTAAATGCAACACTCGGAGTGAGGGTTGCAATGTTAAGCTGGCTGCAAGAAAGGGTCGATGGAAGGATGACGGAGACCATCCCAACACGGGCATGCTGGTTTAACATGTCCTACTCTTCCCTCTCCCATCTTGCAAAGAAAGAAAGAAAGAAAGATCTTACCCTGTCTTTGCGGAGAAGCAATTTCCTTCCTTCTGGAAGGAGGTTAAAAAAAAAAATAGCCACCCTTGATCAGCTCTCATTCTTGCAGATTTTGGATGTGCCGAGAGTTGAGCTTTTGAAGATAAAGCAGGAGAGTTCACAAGCAGAAAGCCATTCAACCTTTACTCGGTTGCACCCTGCTGCCATACATTTGTAAGAGATAAATGATTCCAAAATCTATTTCAAAGGTTATTTGCTGAAACTAGCACAGAAAGGTTTGCAAAAGGAGGCTATTATCTCCAGCTGGCCCGTTGGAAAGTCAGCCAGCTAGCAGTGGTAAGATTCAAGGTAGGGAAAATAAATCAGGCCTAGCAATTATGCTCGTGAATATATTTTAAAGCAGAGAGACAGTGGAGGTCCTTGATTCGAAGGCCATATAGCTTCTTCATTTCTAACCCACAGTTCTAAGCTTGAAAGGGAAATTCGTATTGGTAGCTGTTTTTCTCTCCGTTTTAGTGAGATTCTATTTTGGTCAATCTTTTGTCATTTTTTTTTTTTGCTATAAAAAAATTGCAGAATTCTCTTTCATCCACAATTTCCCGTAACCTGCACAGCTTTTGTAAGCAATTTTCCTTAATATTCAGTATTAAACCAATGTTTTTTCTGCTTTTAAAAATAATCAGAATTTTCTACACATTTTACATACATTTGCCAAACACAGGCTTTGCGCATGCGCAGAGGGTAAAAGAACTCAAATGGCGGCGTCCGGGTGGGTGGGCGAAGTCTCCCGCTTCTGTGGCTACCGGCTGTCCAGTGACCTGCAGGCCCGGCCGAACTGGGAGCATTTCACCCCTGGTGCCACGCCCCCTTTGTCACCTCATCGCGCATGGGGAGGGGGAGGGGGTCACAGCGGCGGGGCGGGGGTCACGGCATTAGAAAGGTTGAGAACCACTGGTCTAGACTCTTCTTAAAGACAGAGGTGGGTTCCTCCCGGTTCGCACCGGTTCTATAGAACTGGTAGCAAACCGCTGGTGACATCACGGAGCCGATTCTGTCGGTGCCGGTCCGTGGACGCCGCCATATTTTTTTTGGATTTTTTTGGGGTGGAATTTTTTTTGGGGGGGGATTTTTTGCTGATTTTTTTCTTCTGCGCATGTGCAGAAGCCGAGTCCCTGGAACTGCACATGCGCCACCATCTTGTTTTCGGCTTTTTTTGGGGGGGGGATTTTTTTGCAAATTTTCAGCACTGCGCATGCACGCGCGCAATGCACGCACCGCCACGTGGCGTGGGAGGAAGCGAACTGGCGGCAAGGTAAATTAGAACCCACCCATGCTTAAAGACATCCAGTGATGGAGCACCCACGATTTCTGAAGGCAAGCTGTTCCACTGGTTAATTGTCCTCATTGTTAGGAAGTTTCTCCTTAATTCCAGGTTGCTTCTCTCGATTAGTTTCCATCCATTATTTCTTGTCCTGCCCTCTGGTGCTTTGGAAAATAAGTTGACCCCCTCTTCTTTGTGGCAGCCCTTCAAATACTGGAATACTGCTATCATGTCACCCCTAATTCTTCTTTTCTTTAGACTAGCCAAACCCAAATCCTGCAGCCTTTCTTCATATGTTTTAGTCTCCAGGCCTTTGATCATCTTAGTTGCTCTTCTCAGAACTTTTTCCAAAGTCTCAACATCTTTTTTGTAGTATGGTGACCAAAATTGGTTGCAGTATTCCAGGTATGGTCTTACTAGGGTTTTATAAAGCGGTACTAATATTTCACGTGATCGCTGTTCTAGGGTGTAGCTACCCTGAACCAATTTTCCCCTCCCATATTAAGCTTAGGACTGCCTCTTAATCCAGACATCGTTGTGGGAAATCTCTGTGTTGTCACAGGTCTCCCCTTCTGCTCTTGCAGGTGCACGTTTCATTACAATCTTATGCAAAATGAAACACTAAAAAAATGCAGTGGGCAGTAAACCAGCAACCTCTCTATTTCTGTCTCTGTAATCCAGTCCATGCATTAGGGAATGGACTTGGTTTTCTGAAGAGACAGATGTTCAGTAAATTAAGTATGACTCCCGGTTTCCATTCTCTTCAACTTGTATTTGTTCTAAGAACTCAGGCAAGGAGAACTGGGTCAGGTCTGCCCCATTCTTCGGCACACCTAGCCAGTTCTCAACCAGATCATTCCTTACATCAGAGGTCTTCAACCTTGGCAACTTTAAGACTTGTGGACTTCAACTCCCAGAATTCTCCAGCCAGCATAGCTGGCTGGAGAATTCTGGGAGTTGAAGTTCACAAGTCTTAAAGTTGCCAAGTTTGGGGACCCCTTCCTTACATTATCCCAAAGGTGTTTTTCAAAAGGCAACTGGACTTCCTTGGGTTTTTTTCCCCTTGAAAACATTTTGCTTCTCATCCAAGAAGCTTCTTCAGTTCTGTAAATGAACTGAAGAAGCTTCATGGATGAAAAGTGAAATGTTTTGAAGGAAAAAAAACAACACCAAGAATGTCCAGTTGCCTTTTTGGAAAAGCATCTTTGGGACAACCATGACCTGGATGACTGAGAATCTCTATATAGACATTCCTTACATTCATGATTGCATATTGATTCAGCTGGCACCAAGGATGCCCTCTCCCAAAGGAAAATGGGCTCAGCAATTCAAGAGATGCCGATGTAGTGGCAGCATCGAATACTAACTACAGGCTGCAATTTCATTGCTGAATCATTACAGAGGGAAGGGGAGAAGTTCTTTTGCTTTGATGAACCAACTGTTTAGGACGCACAGAAGTCTCTTCTAAAACATCTGCACTTCTCTCAGAACTTGTGACGTGCTCTTTCTCCTCTACTTGGAATGAAAATTGCAAATGGAGGTTGATGTTTACATGCTGTGCTTTAATTTCCAGAGAGTGGGTTGTTGTTTTTTACGTTAGCACGTTGCACTAACCTAGTATAATCTGTGGAGTCAATCATATTGAAATAACTCTCTCTCTCTGTCTTTCTTTATCTCTGTCTTTTTCTTTTTCTCTCTCTCTCTCCCTCTCCCTCTTTCTCTCTCTCTCTCTCTCTCTCCCTCTCTCTCTCTTTCTCTCTCTGTCTTTCTCTGTCTGTATTTCTTTCTCTCTCTCTCCCTCCCTCCCTCTTTCTCTCTCTGTCTTTCTCTCTCTCTCTCTCTCTCTCTCTCTGTCTTTCTCTGTCTTTTTCTCTCTCTCTCTCTCCCTCTTTCTCTCTGTCTTTCTCTCTCTCTCTCTCTCTTTCTCTCTGTGTGTGTCTTTCTCTCTGTGTCTTCTTTCTTTCTTTCTTTCTTTCTTTCTTTCTTTCTTTCTTTCTTTCTTTCTTTCTTTCTTTCTTTCTTTCTTTCTTTCTTTCTTTCTCTTTCTTTTCTGCCCAAAGTGAAGGAATTAATTGTGCTGCTATTATAAGGTCTAGGAAATACTATTTACATAAAAATATGCATCAGTAAACCCATTATTCTGATCTATCTTCTTTCTCTTATACAACTAGACCTACCTATGACCATGGATTTCAACCTGCAGAATTCAAAGCAATTCTTACGTTGAATTTCTGGGAGGTGGAATCCATATTGGTGGAGGCACCCAAGAAAGGGAAGGTCTACTTAAGGTTTTCGTTGGCTTTACAGATAGTCCTTGACTTACGATCAGTTGTTCTTGATTTTTGGAGTTACAATGAATCCCCCCAAAACCACTTACAACACAAATTTGATGTTCTGATAGCTGCCCCCCTCATCACATAGCCACATTTTTGGTACTTGGCAACCTTTATAACCATTTGCAGAGTCCCACAGTCACAGGACAATTTATGACATTTTATGACATTTTTTTCTGGAAAACCAGTATTTATGACTGCCACAAAAAAAGTTGCAAAATTGGGCATAGTCACATTGTGTCCTGCTTAACAATCAATTATGGTCATAAGTTGGGGATTGCTTGTAATTTGCTGTTGAAACAACATCCTCCTGCTATCATAGGCCACAGTTTTAGTAAGTTTTGCTCACTTGGAACTATCCATGGTGCTGAAGCACCAACTTCTCTGTTTTTGTCCCAGACTGAAGGTCTGTGGAGATTCTCAGACATCCAGGTCATGGTTGTTCCAAAGGTGCTTTTTCAGGAGGCAACTGGACTTTCTTGTTTTTTTTCTTTGAAGACGTTTCGCTTCCCTACTATCCTGTCAGAGCTGAAGAAGCTTCTTGGATGAGAAGCAAAACGTCTTCAAAGAAAAAAACAAGAAAGTCCAGTTGCCTCCTGAAAAAGCACCTTTGGGTTGTCCCAGACTTGTTGACCTAGACTTGACTGTTCTTATGGAACAATATTCCTATCTCCAACCCGTTTTGTGAAACTCAACTACCTGCAGAATGGATTCCTCCTATTCCCTTTAATAATGGATTGAATAACTATGGGGGGGGGAATAATATTTTGATGTGAGAAGGAGGATCTTGTCTCTAGCAGAAATTATCCTTCTTTATCTCAGGACTAATTTCTACCATCTTCCACAACTCAACTTATTCTGGTAACTTTCATGAACGAATCCTCCAAAGGATTCCCTTACCTTTGATAAGATATTATATACACTCCTTGTTATTTGGGTTTTTTTAAAAAAATAATGTTTTTGCAGCTCTCATAAGTCATTTTTATTTTTGTTTGGCAAGTGTGGGGGGTTCCATTTACGCAGCGTTGTTATTTCTCCTTTAGCTGGTACATCAGGCCACAAAAAATAAAAACAAAAAAATAAAATCCCCCCTCCCAGACACAAATGGTGATTGCTCCTGTCAGCATCAAATCTGATGGTTCCCGACAACTCCTGTGATACTGCAACCTCAGGGACAGGAGGCCACATCTGTGAGTAGATGTAGTAGCAGCCATCTGCATGAACTGCATTATTGAATGGTGTTGGCACAGCTTAACATTTGCTGTAACCTATGATAATGGGCTCAAGGGGCTTCCCATGTCTGCTGCACGATGGCAGCTGATGTCTCCTGTACCATTCTCAAAACAGGATGCTTTAATTTTTAATGGAGCACATGTTCAATTGGCTGTACAAACAGGCTAATCTGCAAAGCATGTGCTCAGTAACAAGCCAAACTATGCAGCCAGAATATGAACAGTTTCATCACGGCGAGAAGGATGCAATAGGGGTGTCCCTGCATGAAGGCATCTCTGGTGTTGGATGCCAACAGCCGCGAGGAACAAACTTCTGCATGTTCCTTCAGTTCTATTGATCAGGGATTCTGCGAGTCTTGGAACAAATCTTTCCCTGGCATGTGTATGAGGGTGAAGTGGGAAAGTTTATTGGCTTCAGGTGTCTTGCACGGTTGGAGATTTATGAGTGTAGATGCCATCAAAGGGGAATGAAAATGAAAATGCATAAACAAACCTTACTCATGGAATCATAGGGCTGGAAGGGACCTCGGAGGTCTTCTAGTCCAACCCTCTGCTCAAAGCAGGAGTCTTATGCCATCCATGAGCCACGGTGCCATCCATGAGCCACGGTGGCGCAGTGGTTAAAGTGCAGTACTGCAAGCTACTTCTGCTGACTGCCGGCTGCCTGCAATTTGACAGTTCGAATCTCACCAGGCTCAAGGTTGATTCAGCCTTCCATCCTTCCGAGGTGGATAAAATGAGGACCCAGATTGTTGGGGGCAATAGGCTGACTCTGTAAACTGCTTAGAGAGGGCTGTAAAGCACTGTAAAGCGGTATATAAGTCTAAATGCTATTGCTATTGCTATCCCAATCAGATGACTGTCCAATTTGTTTTTGAAAACATCCAGTAATGGAACACCCATAACTCCAAGAGGCAAGCTATTCCATTGATTAATTGTTCTCACTGTCAAAAAAATTCTCCTTACCTTTAGGTTGGATTGCTCTTTAATGAGCTTCCACCCATTATTCTTTGTCCTGTCCTTTGGTGCTTTGGAGAATAGGTCAAACCCCTCTTCTTTGTAATAGACCCTCAGTAGTGGAAGATAGTTATCATAAGAGGTGGGTTTCAGCAGGTTCTGACCAGTTCTGGAGAACCGGTAGCGGAAATTTTGAGTAGTTCGGAGAACCGGTAAATACCATCTCTGACTGGCCCCTCCCCCATTTATTCTCTGCCTCCCGAGTCCCAGCTGATTGGGAGGAAATGGGGATTTTGCAGCATCCGTCCCCTGGACTGGGGTGGGAATGGAGATTTTACAGTATCCTTCCCCTGCCACAAAAAGCAGATATTAGACATTTGTATGTATAAACATAAGAAATTACAAAATGTATAAAAAATAAGCTGTGAATGGAAAATTTAAATCAGGATAGATATCGATAATGGAAAGCTTTAAAAGTGGTATTGTGATTTTAAATGTAAAAAACTCAATAAAAACTTATATATATATATATATATATCATGTGAGCTTCTGAGTAAAACATCACAAAGACGGACAGGGGAGAGAGAGAGAACTTCCCTGAAAATGGAAGCATAGGGAGTTTGCTTTCCCACAAATTTTAATCACTACACACTAACACATGCCTAGGAGCATGGTGGCTCGTGAGGTTAGAACACGAGACTAACAATTGGCAGCCTCACGTTTGAGACCTGTTGCTGCCGCGGGACGGGGTGAGCTCCCATCACACATTTCATCTCCTGCCAACCCAGCAATTCAAAAGTAGGCAACTGCAAATAGATAAATGGGTACCACTTTGGTGGGTAACTTCATGGGGACACGGAAGGCACCCTCAACTGGGCGTCCCCCAGGATACAGTGATATCACCGGCAAATTCTTTAATCACAGAAGCCCTTCGGTGCTTCTGACATGGAAGTATTAGTAGCACATCCCTAAGTGGTGAAGTTATATGATTGAGAGCCAACCATAGAACGCTGCACAAACATGTCCAGTTCAGAAAACTAAGCTCCTCAATTGTTTTGGGGAGACAAGGCTGTGCAGAATGGCAGAATCAGGCCAGCATCTCCAACAATAACAGAATCACAGAACATAACCCAGCCAAGATCTACTTATATTTACCGCATAATACTTTTTCCCTGCTATCATCGTCTTTAATGAGCTTACCAGGAAGAGGATGGACTGATGACAACAGGCTTGTACTGATCAAATTAAATATTAATCACAGATAAATTGCAGATCAAAATCTGTTGCGGGTTCCAACATGCGAAATAATCGGATAAACCAGTATGTGCCATTCCTCCTCTCTGGCATGCCTCTCCTTTCCTTCCATTGCCAAATTAGAAAGTTCCTAGGAAAAACATAGCAAGGCTTTCTGCTTTTTTTTTTTTAAAAAAAAACTTTTAGTCCATTGATAATACATTAGAAAGCCTGCAGCGTTATCCCCATCCTGTTTTTAAATGCTGAACTGAAAGGGGGAAAAAAAGGATGTAGAAAAATAACCCAGCTCCCTTTAAATCTTTCTAAATCTTTGTCTCTGATTGGGTTCATTAATAAACATTCTGGTTTTGTTACCAAGAGTGACATATGGCATCATCTTCTAACAGGAAGAAGTATTTTGCATTTTATTGTAGAAAACAAACATGTGAACAGGTTCCAACAGATGGCTTTCTTAGCTTCTGGGAGAAAGGGAGGGGGGTCTTTAATAAGCCTTGAAAGGGAGACTTCCTCTCTCTGATTCTTTTAAGAATAATTTTTTTATAAAAAGATTTAAAGTTGTTTTGCGAAAATCTCAGACAGGACTTTATGTTGGGCTGGTCTCTACCCCAGTAAGTGAGTGGGGATTTTGACCACTATCAACTACTCCGGGTATTGTCTAAAGCACTGTTTCTCAGCCTTGGCAACTTTTAAGACATGTGGACTTCAATTTCTAGAATTTCCCAGCCAGCATCTTAAAGTTGCCAAGATTGAGAAAAAAAAAAAACTGCCCTAAAGAGCTTATATGATGCGCAGAAAAATCAGGGCTAGTTCTTTCATCAAAGACACTCTATAATAGCTGAAGGGGGAACTGGGTAATTTTCTATCTTTTTGGTAAATGACATTTGGTGGAGAAGTGTACAGTATTTCATTTATTTTCTCTACAAGAGGGGTATAAACTCCCGGAGAGCTAAGGGCTACACTTATCCTTTGAGTGATTTCCTGGGGATCACTCTGCTGCTCTCCCCATTCTCTCCCCCCCCCAAATAATAGTAGAACAGGCCTAAAGCATAGTCCTTCCAATCATCTGCAGTTGACTTGATTCCTTTCTAGTTGTGCAGGTCAACATTTCCTCTTCCTCAACATTAAAAATACATTAAAATTTAGGGTTGGGGTGGAGTGGTCTAAGGAAAGAGATCTCACAGGGCTATATACAAGACTTCTAGGGCATCAATCAATTTTGTTGTCTTAGTTGTGAACCTCTCGCTTAGGTGATGTAACTTATTTATTCATGATATTTATGTGACGTCCATCTCAGTCTGAAAAATTCCTGCTTTCCTTCCTCCTTCTCCCGGCTAGAATAGCATAGAATAGAGCTGGAAGGGACCTTGGAGGTCTTCTAGTCCAGCCCCCTGCTCAAGCAGGAGAACCTATACCATCTCAGACAAGTAACTGTCCAGTCTCCTCTTAAAAACCTCCAGTGATGAAGCACCCACAACTTCTGAAGCCAAGCTGTTTCACTGGTTAATTGTTCTCACTGTCAGGAAATTTCTCCTTAGTTCTAAGTTGTTTCTCTCTTTGGTTATTTTCCAACCATTGTTTCTTGTCCTGCCCTCTGGTGCTTTTGAGAATAATTTGACCCCCTCTTCTTTGTGGCAGCCCCTCAAATACTGGAATACTGCTATCATGTCACCCCTAATTCTTCTTTTCTTTAGACTAGCCAGACTCAAAACCTGCAGCCGTTCTTCATATGGTTTAGTCTCCAGGCCTTTGATCATCTTAGTTGCTCTTTTTTTTTTTTTACTTTTCTCAGTTATTTATTTATTTCCCACCTTTATTATTTTTATAAATAACTCAAGGCAGCAAACACATACTGTAGAGATGGAGGTCATTTGGAGGTTATGTGCAGCAAACTGCCTACCTCAGAAGGGCCTCAAGTACCTACATGATCTCACTCAGTTCCCATGATTTCACCCCATTCATATTGCCTGGATGAAGCAGGGCACTATCTCTGGCTGGTACATGATCTCATCTAGGTTGTATTAACAGGATGTAGGATGTTCTTAAGGATTGGCAAGGAGAATTCACCAATGAAAATGCTGTTGCTCTTTGTTACCTTTTGCTGCTTGTAAAACTGTATATAAGCAATAAACACTGCGAAGGCAGTCAGACATCTTGGCATCCTGCAATGACTGGTCTCTAACTCCATCACATACAACACACCTTCCTCCTCCTATTTTCCCCACAACAACAACCCTGTGAGGTGGGTTGGATTGAGAGAGAATGATTGGCCCAAAGTCACCCAGCTGGCTTTCATGGCTAAGGTGGGATTTGAACTCACAGTCTCCAACTTTCTAGCCTAGTGCCTTAACCACTAAACCAGGGGTCTCCAAACTTGGCAACTTTAAGAGTTGTGGACTTCAAGTTCCACAGCTCTTAAAGTTAGTGAAGTCCAGAAGTTTTAACGTTGCCAAATTTTATATCTTTTTGGTAAATGACATTTGGTGGAGAAGTGTACAGTATTTCATTTATTTTCAAACTTGGCAACTTTAAGGTTCGTGGACTTCAACTCCATGAGTCCTAAAGTTGTTGAAGTCCAGAAGTCTTAAAAAGTTGCCAAGTTTGGAGACTCCTGCACTAGACCAAACTGATAAATCCGTAAGAATAAAATCCAGTCTTGTATCGTTTGAATGTAACAACCCATAGAAATACTTCCTTGATAATACTAGGACAGACAGTGTCAGTCCAGGAAATAAGTCTTGTTCAGTGAGCACCACACACTCCTTTCAGTGCATTCTCAAAAAAATAATAATAGGAAAGGCAAAGTAGACTTTCAATCACATCCTATCCTTTGGAAAAACAAAATGAAGCTACCACTGAATCTCAGCTTGGATGAGACAAAGGCTAGCCACATTTTGTTCCATCTCGTGTTGGCTTCAGAGTGGATCAGCTGGCAGTACAACACATAAATTAGCTCCCAGGAGGATCTACCATGAAATTCTTTTTAATCCCTACCCATTACGTGGAAAGCCTATATACCAGGAGCCGAAAGAATAGATGTTGGAGAACCAGGCCAGTGGGAATTTAAAACAGAACAGAACAGAACAGAATAATAGAGTTGGAAGGGACCTTGGAGGTCTTCTAGTCCAACCCCCTGATTTGTGGCATTAGAGATCAGGCTGCTGCATAGAGTCCTATTCTGATGCTTCTATGGGGCATGACCTATTGTCAAGTCATTTTTGCAAAAGGAGGTAGTGCATGAATGATCTATCATTAATGTTGCGCTGAAATCTATTAACAATCCCCCCCCCCCCGCCCAAAGTCTCATCTCTCTACTAAAGAGGCTTCCGGTTGTCTTCCTTACTTTGGGAGATGGAGAATTTCTTACAGACTTTCCGTGGTGGTCCTTTCTTCTTATGTTTGAGGTGGCTAAGGTTGCCACTGCTGGTAGCAGTGTTTTCATCTCTTACACATCACTGGATAATTCTGTTGCAGACCAGTGGGAAGCCAGGGAAAGTGTGGGTCACTGAAGAAATGAGAGGGCATTCACAGACAAGCGGTAGCTGCCTTGTAACTCAATAGAGAGAAGAACCTCACATTCTGACTGTGAAAATTGCACTGGAATTATCTCTTACTTTGAAAGGAATTCTGAAAGCAAAGCTTTGCTGAGAACGGAAGAAAAAATTCAGCAAGGTTCTTGGGTTTTTTTGGGTTGTTTTTTTTTTTTTAATGGTGGCATGTGTATATGTGTATGCATATGTATACATACATACACACACACACACATATATATATACACACACACACACACACACACACACACATACATATATATATATATCCAAAACAGAAGATAACCATTTTGTTTTGTTTTTTAATCTAGCGGAGGAAACAAATGTTTAGGAGTTTTGACAAATATGGCACTTATTTGCGGAGGTTCTTGTAATTTTCATTATTGCATCATGGATGTTTTTATTTTTATGTTTCTAATCATTTTCTGTACACCACCAAGGAATCTGATTAATAAATAATAACATGAATAAATCAGCATGTGGAGAAAATCCATATGTGCACACATGTGCTCAGGGATGGTTTTCACTTACCTTCCCTACCAGTTCGCAAATGTTCGGGCAAACCGGTCCAAACCGGCTGAATACCACCTCTGCACGTGCTGCATGTGCACACACACACACACGAATAGAGAAGATTTATCTGTTCTAGAATTTGAAATTATCCATGGTACAGATAATAATATTGGTTTTATATCGAATTCAGACAATTAGGTGTTATCTGTGAATTCATATTTGGAAGCCTTTTCTGATGGGATAAGAGAAGGAAAAGTTGCTTATTCAACAATTGTAACCTCAACCAGGCAACTCCAACAGAAAACATTTTCTGATCACTGCAGAATCATATATGCTTAGATAGGATAGGAAGAATATTGATGCTTTTGTGCTTTGGTGTTGGAGAAGAGAACTGAGAATACCATTTGTCTATTTAGATTCTCAGTCGTCCAGGTCATGCTTGTCCCAAAGGTGCTTTTTCAAAAAGCAACTGGACTTTCTTTGTTTTTACTTGAAGATGTTTCGCTTGTCATCCAAGAAGCTTCTTCAGTTCTGACTGTCAGCCAGAACTGAAGAAGCTTCTTGGATGACAAGCGAAATGTCTTTGAGTAAAAGATGAACATGAGATTTATGGTTTGATGATTAGAAAGGGAAAACTATGGAAGAAAGAAATTGTATTCTTAAAGAAAGAGGGTAAAATATAAATGTACTTGTAACTGCTCAAGAAGATGGGAAACCACTTCTTTATAGCCTCTCCCCTCCTCTCCCCTCCTGTCCCCTCCCCTCCCCTCCTCTCCTCTCTCCTTATTTCTTATTTTTTCCTTACTTTAGTCTTTAACATGTATATAATTAAATATTAATTAAATTATATACAGTGGTTCCTTGGTACTCAACTGCTTTGAAACTCATTGAATTTGGTACTCAACACATTTTGTTGTAAAAATTTTGTCCTGGTACTCATCATTTGTTTAGTACTCAATGCCCAAGCTAGAACTTGATGTCAGCCAGTTTGTGACTCACTACCTTATACTTTATGAGAAAAATTTGGTTCGTACTCATCATTTTTGGCACTCATCATGCCTCCTGGAACCAATTAACGATGAGTACCGAGATACCACTGTATTTATGTATGTATGTAGAGTATGTATGTGTGTGTTTGTGTACACACATATGGATAGATAGATAGATAGATAGATAGATAGATAGATAGATAGATAGATAGATAGATAGATAGATAGATAGATAGATAGATAGATAGATAGATAGATAGATAGATAGAGATAGAGATGGACGTGCACTTCCGTCGCGATGCGAACCAGTGGGGAAGGTAATTTAGCACTGCGCATACGCGTGCCCCCGCGCAGCGCGTGAGGAAGCGAACCGGTAGCGAGGTGAACCAGAACCCACCCCTGGTGTGTGTGCGTGTGTCTCTGTGTGTGGTGTGTGTGTGTGTGTGTGTGTGTGTGTGTGTGTGTGTGTGTGTGTGTGTGCCTTCTCAGAGAATGTATCTATTTTTTAGCCCTCAGAATATAAATAAATATTCAGTCCACAGGAGCACAAATTGTCTGAACTTGAAGTGTTAACCAGCATTGCTCATGTCCAAATCTGCCACATACCAAACAAAACGGACTTGCAAGAAATTTCTTTGGGCCTGATACAAGTTCTAGCATAAGCACTGCACCTCCCCACTATTTATGAAACCAGATTATGTTTTACAGGTAGCCCTAGACTTACGACCACAATTGAGACGAGAATTCTGTTGCTAGACAAAGCGGTTGTTAAGGGAGTCACACCCAATGTTACGATCTTTTTTTTTTTTTTGCCAAGCTTGTGCAGCAAAACGCTGCAGTTATTAAGTGAACAATGTGGTCATTGAGTGAATCCCGCTTCCCTCATTGACTTTGCTTGTCGGAAGCCAATGGGGACGGTCGCAAATGGCGATCACGTGATCTGGAATGCTGCAATCATGGTAAATACATGCCGGTTGCCATGAACCCAAATTTTAATCATGTGATGGTACAGAAGCTGTGATGGTCATAACTGTGAGGACCGGTTGTAAGTTATTTTCATTTTTCAGTGGCATTGTGACATCGAACACTCACTAAACAAACAGTTATAAGCTGAGGACTACTTGCATTAGGATTCAATAGGAGCCTGGGGAGAAAAAAAACCTCCACCTGCTGCTATTTCTAAAGTCCCATCAACAAAATGGCTGCTTTAATGAGATTTTTCACTACTGTATATTTCCATATGATACTGGATTGCAAGGAGGTACTGCATTCGAGGTCACATATGTTTTGAAGCATTTCCTTGAGGCAACATTGGCACAACTTTAATGTTTAATGGCTGCATTTTTGTTATGCTCTTGCTGTTGGGTATTTCCTCCCTCCCCACACCTCAGACCTCCATTATTATTATTATTTTGCTATTGTGTTCAGGCACAGCAGGTGCTAAAATGGAATCTAACAAATCCAGCCATTCTTGGAGGAAAACATTAAGTCTCCGGAGCCTTGGCGTTTTGCAGTAAAAAACCCTAATTTAAACAAATCATACCTCCGCTCAGCCAGAAAAGGGGTATATGGGGTGCGAAGTGGGAGGGGGGGGAGGCAGAAATATATTCCATTCAACTTTATGGGGAGAAAAAGAAAAGAAAATAATTGGAACAAGATTTGTTTGAAAGGGTAGCAGGAAAATAGCGGTCACGCCACCTAGTTCCAATGGAAATGATTATAAAAAGGAACCTTTTTAATATTTGAAAAGCTGTTTTATTTAGGAATGTATTTGTCAGTATTTTCACAAGCCGCGCACTGAAAAAGACAGGCAGCAGGAAAAGGTTGCCCATAAGGGTGAACAATCATGGCAGGAAATGGCTCCAACGATTGCAAGCTCTAATTGGCCGTGAGAAATAATGAGGTTTTGACATATTCGTACGGAGCGCTTTGCATCCATCTGGCACAACACAGGCCTCAAAAGAAAGAGATTGGCCTTCAAAAGGTACAGGATGGAGAACATCACCGCCTTCCCACCAAGTATTATTCTAGTGTGGCAAGTACAGTGGTACCTCAGTACTCATCGTTAATTGGTTCTGGGAGGTGTGATGAGTACCAAAAATAATGAATACAAAACGTCTATGGAGATTCTCAGTCCTCCAGGTCATGGTTGTCCCAAAGGTGCTTTTTTTCAAGAGGCAACAGGACTTTGTTTTTCCTTGAAGATGTTTTACTTCTCATCGAGGAAGCTTCTTCAGCTCTGACTGGATAGTGGGAAATGGAAGGATTTATACTCCTTGCAGACAGCTGGTCATTTGCGGATCATTGAGGCTGTCTGGAGATTTATCTGTGTCATCAGGGTCACCTGAGTGGTACAAATTGGTATGGAGCCTTCTTGGAACAGTTGAAGGGTTAAAAGAGGCCATCTATGTCAAAATTGAACAGCCCTCTCTCAACAGAGGGGGAGGGATACGACATCATCTATCTCCAGTCTACAACACAGTCCTTTCAGCAGTTCCAAGAAGGCTCCACACCCATTTGCACCTACTCAGGTGATCCTGAGGAGACAGATAAACCTCCAGATGGCCTCAATGACTCGCTAAAAGAATGCAAATGTCCAGCTGTCTGCAAGGAGTATAAATCCTTCCATTTCCCACCATCCAGTCAAACCTCAAGAAGCTTCTTGGATGAGAAGCGAAATGTCTTCAAACAAAAACCAGAAAGTCCAGTTGCCTCTTGAAAAAAAGTACCTTTGGGACAATGAATACCAAACAATTTTTATCCATAAGGAATAATGTATTGAGTCACAATGCAGCCGACACTGATATGTTTTAGCTTGTTCATCAAGTATCAAACAAACAATGAGTACTGGGACAAAATGTTATCGGCACAATGTGTTGAGCACCAAATTTGATAAGTTTCAAAGTGGTTGAGCACCAAGGTACCGTTGTAGAAGAAGCCACATGAAGGTTTCCAAAATTCCTTCGGTTCCCATTGTTTCTGGATTCTTGAGTTTTGAATTATCTGACCTTACTTCTAAAGTGTAATGGGATGTGTGGATGACCTTGGGGGAGGAGGGGAAAAGATGCTGCCTAGGAAACAATCAGAGAAGAGAGGCAGGAGCCTCCAGTGGTTTAACGGCAGAGGAGAAAATATAGGAAGGACCCACCCTAATGGGTCAGACAGTTATAAGTGGAGGACTGGGCATGCTATTTCTAATTAGGCCAGCCTAGTGAAGAATTAAACAGATGCAGGAAGAGGAGGAGAAGAAGAAGAGGAGGAGGAGGAGGAGGAGGAGGGGAAGGAGAGGAAGAGGAGGAGGGAGGAGGAGGAGGAGGGGGGGGGGAGGAGGGCGGGGGGAGGAGGAGGGGGAGGGGGAGGAGGAGGAGGAGGAGGAAAAGGACTGTGGGCTTCTTGGTGCTGAGCTGGAATATTTTCTTGCAGAAGAAGAAGAAGAAGAAGAAGAAGAAGAAGAAGAAGAAGAAGAAGAAGAAGAAGAAGAAGAAGAAGAAGAAGAAGAAGAAGAAGTTGTCTCAACTCACAAGAGAAAAAAGAACTCAACTCCTTTTCTCAGAAAATGTATGTGATTTATGGGCCACATCGCACTTAACAAGTTAAGTACACCAGCTCCTTACCCAAATATCGTTCATTAGTGATATGGCCCTTATCACAGCTGTCTGCATCACTTGCTCTGACCATTATATCATACAGCAGAGGGAAAGGAAGAAGGGGAACCTGCTGGCTGAAAATCTGCACTTCTTTGAAAAGCTTGGTTTAACTTGAACAGAGTTTGCAGAGCTACCACAAATCAAATGAGGTGAAGAGCAGAGCATGAGGGAGAACTTGGGTCTTCCCCTTTTCCCATTTGCATTAAGCTGGCTGGGGTAATGATTTGGCTTCACGTGACAACTTACTTCAGTTTTATAAGAACCAAATTTGGTGTGTTTGAGGTCTTTTCAATAAGTCAAAGTGGTTCAGGGTCTGGATGCCAAATCCAGCTTACTCCCAGAGTGGATGGAGACTGGAATCCTCTCACTGATTGTCTGTTTGGCTTTGTTTTTCAAGGTTATGGAGATATTAGTGGATACAGTGAGTGAGGATTAAGATGTTTCATCCCTTCAACCATCCCATATCTGCCAAAAAAAAAAAAAGCTCTGATTTTTGCCTTGAAGGAAGAAAACGGGAACAATCAGTGCTTTAAATCTTTAAGCTAAAAGAATGTCAGAATGTTAATACTATTTTACTATGGAACTCATGTACCGGCCAAACAGCCTGAGAAGGCAACCTTTGGGTGAACGTTGGACAGAATGAATGAGGAGCTCCTGTTATGACAAAAGCGAAGGAAGGCAGGAAGGCAGGAAGGCAGGAAGGCAGGAAGGCAGGAAGGCAGGAAGGCAGGCAGGCAGGCAGGCAGGCAGGCAGGCAGGCAGGCAGGCAGGCAGGAAGGAAGGAAGGAAGGAAGGAAGGAAGGCAGGAAGGAAGGAAGGAAGGAAGGAAGGAAGATGAGAAAAGGGAGGGAATGAGAGAGTTGGCAGTTCGATTCTCACCGGCTGAAGGTTGACTCAGCCTTCCATCTTTCCAAGGTTGGTAAAATGTGGACCCAGATTGTTGGGGGCAATATGCTTAGAGAGGGCTGTAAAAGTGGTATATAAGTCTAAGTGCTAAGTGCTATGTACAGGTAGTCCTCAACTTACAACCAAGGGTTCAGAAAAAAAATGATTGTTAAGTGTCACCTGTCATTATGTGAGGCATCATGTGACCATATCTAATTGTATAATTTTTCTTGCCATGGTCGTTAAGTGAACCATTATGGTTGTTAAGAGAGACATCATATGACCATGACTTGCAAAGTTCCCTGCTGGGTTCCTTATTGATTTTGCTTATTGGGACCCTCCCCCCAGGAAAGCTGCAAATGGGAATCACATGACTGCAGTGTACTGTGACCGTCGTAAATGCATGATGGTGGCCAAGGACCCAAATCACAATCATGTGACTAGAGCAGGGGTGTTAAACTGGATTTCTTCGTGGGCCAGATCAGCATTGTACTTCTCCTCCGCGGGGGGGGGAGACAGGATGGACGCCTCCTGCAGTACCGTGCTGGCCAAAACAGGGCACGGGGGGCCCCCGGCCCACCCTTGCCCTGTTTTGTCTGGCAAAGTGTTGCAGGAGGCCATCCAGGGCCCATTTAATTCTATCTTCCAGCCCCTTGACACCTGTAACTTCAAGTACCTGCGTTGCTTATCAGATGGTACATCTGTCCTATACCTGTCCCATTTTGGCTGCCAGAGGCACTGGGGCCTGGTTCTTTGCTATTTCCAGGCCAGCCCCGCTGGCCAGATTTAAGCACCTGGATCCAGCCTGCGGGCCTTGAGTTTGACACCCCTGGACTAGAGGCAGGGGTGAAATCCAGCAGGCTCTGACAGGTTCTGGATAACCAGTAGTGGAAATTTTGAGTAGTTCAGAGAACCGGCAAATACCACCTCTGGTTGGCCCCAGAGCGGGGTGGGAATGGAGATTTTGCAATATCCTTCCCTCAGGAGTGGGGAGAGAATGGGGATTTTGCAGTATCCTTCCCCTGGAGTTGGGAGGGAATGGGGATTTTGCAGTATCCTTCCCTCAGGAGTGGGGAGAGAATGGGGATTTTGCAGTATCCTTCCCTCAGGAGTGGGGAGGGAATGGGGATTTTGCAGTATCCTTCCCACAGGAGGGGGGAGGGAATGGGGATTTGGCAGAATTCTTCCCCCAGAGAGGGGCGAGAAG
>QLTV01002115.1:2125516-2137912 GCA_003457575.1 Thermophis baileyi | reverse complement strand
TAGAATAGAATAGAATAGAATAGAATAGAATAGAATAGAATAGAATAGAATAGAATAGAATAGAATAGAATAGAATAGAATAGAATAGAATAGAATAGAATAGAAGAATAGAATTCTTTATTGGCCAAGAGTGATTGGACACACAAGGAATTTGTCTTTGGTGCATATGCTCTCAGTGTACATAAAGAAAAAATAAAATATATTTGTCAAGAATCATAAGATACAACACTTAGTGATAGTCATAGGCTACTAATAAGCAATCAAATCATACTAGGAAACAATAAAAACAATGTAAAGATACAAGCAACATGGATATAGCCATCTTGTATATGGCAGGGTGCATGCGCAGCCCTACTCACAAGAGCGGTGGGCGCCGGCGCTCGCAACCCTACTCTCCTTTGTGTCTCATTATTACAAATAACTCCCAAGATGAGAGACGAGGCCTTCTAAGCAATGGAAATTTGATTATGGATTTCCTCCTGCTGAAAGCCAAGCATCAAGCATTACTCTATTACTGGGTATGAAGAGAAGATCTGGATATCAGCCCAAGCTTTTAGGTCTCACAATATTCTGCTCAATATTTTGCTTTTATATAGATGGCTTTTATCCTACTGTTCTGGTTTATTTTTAATACATATAATTTAAATCTATTGATAATGATGATGATGGTGGTGGTGGTGATAATAATAATTTAGCAATATTAAATTGGAAGGCTATTTAATTGGACATTTAATCCAATGTGCAGCTCAATATAATTGTGCAAAATGAATAAAATTGATGTGGCTTCCTACCAACATGTACCATAGCCTCTGAATAGATGACCTGGCAGACAACGAAATAGAGTGTTCAACAGCCCCTTTTTTAAAGCAAGCAAGCAATAAACATCATACTTTAAAAAAAAATACAAACCTTTTCCTTCAGTTAGAGAGAACACAAATAATTTGCAGCTCAGAATAAAATCCACATTAAAACACTAAGAACTCATGGATTATTCTAGATCAGTATTTCTCAATCTTGCTACTTTTAAGATGTGTGAACTTCAATTCCCAGGCTGGCTGGCGAATTCTGGGAGTTGATGTGCGCACATCTTAAAATGTAGCCAAGGTTGAGAAACATAGTTCTAGATCAGGGGTCTCCAACCTTGGCAACTTTAAGACTTGTGGACTTTAACTCCCAGAATTCCTCAGCCAGCTGGCTGAGGAACTCTTAAGAGTTGAAGTCCACAAGTCTTAAAGTTGCCAAGGTTGGAGCCCCCTGTTCTACATAACAGCATAAGGGATTTTTTTTTTTAAAAAGGTTTCAATTGATATCAAACACAGTAAACCTACCATAAAGAAGGCCCTAGTTTTCTAAGGAAACCACCGTAGAAAGGCAACATGAATCCACCACTGAGAAGCCCCATTTAAAGACCAAGAGATGCTTACATTGTGGTGTGGGAGATGCAGATATATTTGGTATATAGCTGGAATCAGCTCAGGGATGACCACAGTGATGGAGGATCCACTTTACAAATATTAAGGACATACGTCAGTCACACCGCCAAACCTTCAGCTACTTTATTCATTCTGTGATGGATTCCCCCCCCCCCATATAATCTTCTCTGAGGCAGATAGGAACCCTTGAGTCAAAGGTTTCCTTCCATTAGCAAAACTTTTATGGAACTCTGCTACTATGGATTCTCATTAATGATTTATTTGAATATATATCCAGGGAGTTAATCTCCTCATATTGATGAATGGTTAAAAATTAAAGAGCTGGAATAGCCCCAAAGAAAATTAGAAGCAAACCACCAAAGAATTCAGAAAAGCTTTTAAAGCAAGCATGACATTTTAAACACCAGGGCAAAAAGCAAGCAAATTTCTTGGGCAGAAGATGGTTGAATCAAATAAGCAAGAAGGGCAGAGGCCTATCCCAGATATAATAGAGGTGACTGAGAGGATTTCTTTCAAATCAGCAATTGATTTCCATTGATTACAGGAAGCTGGCAGCTCTTCATCCAAAAGCTACATGCTGTCAAGAGTTGGTGCATTTTGATGCAAGTTTCCCAGAAGCCAAGAACTTTGTGAATGTAAGTCTGATATGCTCCTGGAGAGAGGGGGGGAGGGAGAGAGAGGGAGGGAGGGGGAGGGAGAGGGAGAGGGAGAGGGAGAGGGAGAGGGAGAGGGAGAGGGAGAGGGAGAGAGATGGCTGACGATAGACTTGAATTTGACTCTTTCCAATTCCACAAAACTGAAGGGTAAACATAGTTTGGTAATTGTCTCTCCATGTTGAAGATTTGAAGTTCAGCCCCTAATATCACCAAGTTTGGAATCTGATTTTTTTTAATGCCTTTGATTCCCAGTGACTGCTTTGACAAGACCCTGAAATTTTCTGGATAAGGTTTTTCAGAAGTGGTTTGCCACTGCCTCCTTCCTAGGGCTGAGAAACATGACTGGCCCAAGGTCAACCAGATGGTTTCATGTCAAAGACAGGACTAGAACTCACAGTTGTTTGCTTCCTAGCCTGATGCCTTAACCACCACATCAACTTTTTAAGAGATGGGAAAGAACATTGCTCATTCATAGCCTACAGCATGCAACCAACCAAAAACAAATTTTTGGCACGGTGGTTATTTTTGTTTAAAGGGAAGGAATATCAAAAGGGTAGGAAACCTCATCTTATGAAAAATGAAGGGAGGTTGTGTTTAAGAAATATGCAGTTTTAGATTTGCTTTTTAGCTTTGTTCACTTAGGTGTCCCCATTGTCCTGCCAATGGATGCAGATAATAGATAGAACATGCCCATATACACACAACAGATGTAGAACACACTCATTTTGAGGTACACATTAATGTAGAACATGCCGATGTTCAAGAGTTGGTCTACAACATCCATGTCTACTTTTCAGCCCATACAAAACTGTAGATAGATTAGGAGAAAGCTGAGATTCTTTTGGTGGCTGTGGATCACCCATACCACTTGGGTAGGATCACACTGGATGGGGCTCATTCCAGCTCTTTTGAGGGAAGGGTGGATGGGTTTATCCTTTGTTTCAAATCTCTGCTTAGCCTCTTTTAGGTTTACACAGTATACCTGTTATGTGCTTTTCTGCCTCTGAAGAGTCAATCCTTTGATTCTCAGCAATGGTGGACAGAACTGGAAAATAATGCATCTCAGGATGGGATGGCAGCTCTGGCACATATCAATGAGTCCTGCTGAGCCAACTGTTTGAAAGTGGACAACCACAAGTAGATAGTTGGGTACCATTTCAGTAGGCAATTTAATGGGAACAGGAAAGGAGCCCCCAAGTCTACATCTACATGGAGGGAAGTAAGCAGTGGGGTACCACAAGCTTCCGTCTTAGGCCCAGTACTCTTCAATATCTTCATAAATGACTTAGATGAGGGAATAGAAGGGGAACTTACCAAATTTGCAGATTGTCAGATCCCTGATCCGTGATCTGCCATTCTTCAGGGGAAGGGGGAAATTTGGTTCCTGGTACCTTATACTTGTATTATCCTTTCCATGTATCCTATATCCTGCATTGCATTCTTTTATAACCTTTAACCTGATTTATAACTGTCTCCTGGTGCCTTAGCCAACAGATACTTTCTCACCTCTTGGTGAATGTGTCACTTAAATATGAGCCAACACTGTTTGCAGCATCCCAAAAAGCTGATACAATCCTAGGTTCTCAGAGGGATAGAATCAAGATCATGTGAAGTATTAGTACTGCTTTATAATGCCCTAGTAAGACCACACTTGAAATACTGCATTCAGTTTTGATTACCACATTATAAAAAAGATGTTGAGACTTTAGAAAAAGTGCAGAGAAGAACAACCAGGATGATTAGGGGACTGGAGACTAAAATATATAAAAAACAGTTACAGTAACTGGGCATGGCTAGTCTAGTGAAGAGAAGGACTTGGGGAGACATGATAGCAGTGTTCCAATATTTGAGGGGCTTCCACAGAGAGGAAGGGGTCAAGCTATTTTCCAAGGCACCCGAAGGCCAGACAAGGAATAATGGATGGAAACTGAACAAGGAGAGATTCAACCTGGAAATAAGGAGAAATTTTCTGACAGTGAGAACAATCAACCCATGGAACTGAAGTTGCCTTTGGAAGTTGTGGGAGCTTCATCACTGGAGGCTTTCAAGAAGAGATTGGACTGCCATTTGTCAGAAATGGTGTTGGGTCTCTTGCTTGGGCGGAGGGGGGGGTTGGACTAGATGACCTACAAGGTCCCTTCCAACTCTGTTAATCTGTTAACTGGGCATCCCCTGGGCAACGGTGATGTCACCGTTCAATCCGTTCAACCCGGAAGGGCTTCAGTGCTTCCGACACAAATGTAGTAGTAGTATCAATGAGGCTTGGCAGGATAAGACAGCTTCCTGCCTTCCTAGAGCAGCTGCCTTGCAACATGCATATTGCAATTGTAATATGAGAAAGAAAGAGAGAACCTACACATCTTGTGGCTAAAAATTGTGTTGCTTAGCTAGGAGCTAACCTCTGCGACATATATTAACGTCTTTCAGTTCAATCAGTGTTCTAGTACAAGAATCAGTTACATTCAATCATCTGAAAGAGCTATTAAAATGCTGATAAAAAATTCATAAAGTAACACACTGTAATGAATCAGGAGAATTCAGCAAAGTGAGACCTACCCTTAGAGCAGGGCAAGAATGAAGGTGAACGATCATTTGGGCCTAGCGGGCATGAAATACCCTTTTGGAAGATGAATAATTCTGTTTGGGACTGATAAGTTGAACTAATTTATAATGCTGTTTTAGGTCCACTGCTGAAATATTTCAAATCCCTCAACTTTAAAATGCATTGCCTGTCAGAAGCCGGTCTCTTAACAGTTCCCTCTTAACATTTTTCAAAATGTAACTTAGACCAATTTGCATGATTTACTGCTTATTGTATTATAGCACGCATGATTTAAACTGGGAAATAAAATTAAAACCAGAAGAGTGGGGGCAGGTATGTGTGAAGGCGGAAGCAGAAAAATGGGTGTGAAGGGAACCAGAAAATGCAGCCGTTGGGAGGGATCGCTTCTCGGAGCCAACCTGATCTACGAGGGCTGCAAAGATCTACTACTCCTTTTAAAATGTTAATAACAGCCGAAAGGAAGGGAAGGTTGATTTAATCAGGCCGGTCCTACCATGAGGCATAATGAGGCAGCTGGTTAAAACATTAGATGCTGCTAATCTACATGCACATCTTCCGCTGAAGGACAAGAAGAAGACTCCCACTGACTGACTCATGTTAAACCACACCAAGATCACCACTTAAATATGAGCCAACCGTGTGCGGCAGCAGCCAATGCAATCCTAGGCTGCGTTAATAGAGGGACAGGAGAATCAAGATCATGTGAAGTACTAGTAGCGCTTTACGAAGCCTTAGTAAGACGGCACTTGGAATACTGCATCCAGTTTTGGTCACCACAATATCAAAAAGACTGGAAAGAGTGAAGAGAAGAGCAACCAGGATGATTAGGGAGCTGGAGACTAAAACGTATGAAGAACACGAAGTTTTTAAGAAGAGATTGGATAACCATTTGCCTGAAATGGCTTAGCATTTCCTGCCTGAGCAGGGGGTTGGACTAGAAGACCTCCAAGGTCCTTTCCATCTATTCCTATTCTTCCCTATCCCTATCCTATTCCTTTGGTTTTATTTCTCAACTCTCTCAACTCTAAAACCTCTGAACATCAACTCCCAGAATTCCCCAGCCAGCATGCTAGCTGGGGCATTCTGGGAGTTGAAATGCACTCATCTGAAAGTTGCTAAGTTTGAAAAACACTGATCTAATGGAAGATCTACATGTGAAAGAATGGTTGCAGGAATTGGGTATGTCTAGTCTAGGACTAGGGGAGACATGATAGTATTCCAATATTTGAGGGGCTACCACAAAGAAGAGGGGGTCAGCCTATTTTCCAAAGCACTAGAAGGCAAGATAAGAAACAATGGATGGAAACTAATCAAGGAGAGAAGCAACCTAGAACTAAGGAGAACAAAGGGGAAAACAAAGGGCAGAGGGGGGGAAAGTCACCATACGTCACGTGACAACAACGTGACACTGCGAGTTTGACACCCCTGACCTAGAACTAGACAGGATGAGCCGTGGTGGCGCAGTGGTTAGAGTGCAGTACTACTGCAGGCTACTTCTGCTGATCACTGGCTGCCAGCAGTTTGGCAGATCGAATCTCACCAGGCTCAAGGTTGACTCAGCCTTCCATCCTTCTGAGGTGGGTAAAATAAGGACCCAGATTGTTGGGGGGCAATATGCTGATTCTGTAAACCGCTTAGAGAGGGCTGTAAAGCACTGTGAAGCAGTATATAAGTCTAAGTGCTATTGCTATTGCTAACTAAGGAGAAATTTCCTAACAGTGGGAAAATTAACCAATGAAATGCCTTGGCTTCAGAAGTTGTGGGTGCTCCAGTGATGGATTAGATGTTCAGTCTCTTCTTGGGTGCTCCAGTGATGGAGCACCCAAGAAGAGGCTGGACAGCCACTTGTCTGAAATGGTATAGGGTCTCCTGCTCAAGCAGGGGGTTGGACTAGAAGACCTCCAAGCTCCCTCCCAACTCTGTTATTCCTATGTCCTATGTCTCACTTTTGCAGATGTCTCCACTCCCTGCAACAGAGACAGGATTTTTTTCTCTCATATTTTTTAAAAATTAACATTTATATCTACATTATATTGGTAAGCCATCCTGATTGTTCTTTCTGTAAAGCAGAATAGAGACCAGAATGGATAGATGGATGATATGGAGTGACTTTAAAAAAAAAATTATATCTCACTTTTATTATTTTTATGAATAACTCAAAGCAGCGAAGTGGGTTGGGCTGAGAAAGGGGGACTGGCCCAAAGTCCCCCTGCTGGTTTTCATGCCTAAGGCAGGATTAGAACTCCTGGTCTCCTGGCGATTGGCCCAAAGTCATCCAGCTAGTTTTCATGCCTCAGGCTGGACTAGAACTCACCATCTTCCTAGCTTCTATTCTTGTACCTTAACCACTAGACCAAATTGGCTGTCAAGTGTTGATTAGTTTTCAATTTATATTTAAGGAGACCTGAACTGCTATTTCTTGAGATGGACAATAAATAACATTGCAGGCCCAAAGGATAAGGACAACATATGAAGTTCCAATTACATTCATTTATTACTAATCATCAGCGGAGGGTTGCTCCCAGTTCGGCCCGGTTCTGCAAACCGGTAGCGGCTGCGGGAGGCTCCGCCCACCCGCCCGGGATGCTTCTGCGCATGCGCAGAAGCGTCACGCGCGCAAGCACGCGCACGAACCGGTAGCAACGGGTTTTAGAACCCACTACTGCTAATCATGCCTATGCACAGGAATCTACTCAACTAACAGTTAGCACTATCTTGGCATTAGGTAAGGATCAATGGAATTCAAGAGGAATTGGACTTAGTTCGTTTGTGGCTACTTAGAGACTCTAGGCTGATTCTTCTTTTGACTCTGCCTTCAGGTTCTGCCATTCCTTCTTCTACAGTGGTCAATCTATTCACTTATATCAGGGGTGTCAAACTCAAGGCCCGCGGACTGGATCCGGTCCACGGGGTGCTTAGCTCTGGCTTGCGGGGCCGCCCTGGAAATAGCGAAGGATTGGCCCGCGGTGCCTCTGCCAGCGAAAATGGAGCTCGGGAGGGCCGTACGCAGCCATCCCGAGTCCATTTTCAGCCGTGACAGCCTCCTGCAGCCCTCTGCCAGTGAAAATGGAGCTCGGGGAGGCTGCGCGCAGTCCCCCTGAACTCTGTTTTTGCTGGCAGAGGGCTGCAGGAGGCCGTCGTGGCCGAAAACAGACATCGAGCAGGCCACACCCCCTGGCCATGTCCCCCCCTCAGCCCCCTGAGGTCAAACACAACCCTGACAAACGCGGCCCTCAATGAAATAGAGTTTGACACCCCTGACTTATATAGAACAAGATAACGCTCCAAAATAAAATATTATTTCATGTAAGCTCTGATCCCCGGTCATTCCAATCACACCCAGCAACAAGCCTGTAATTTTGAAGGCCTTTCTAACTAGCAGTTTTCACCTGTTCCCTATTAGACCAAAGAGCTCTTTATTTGTCAATACCTAAGAGCTTCACACCTCTTTCATAACCGCTGGCATTGGGAAAAAATAAACGTTGAAATGGTCAACAGAATAGACTGCTGAAGGTGGTGTTTGGCACAAAAGTGTAACCTTTCACCATGAGTTGTGAATTCCTTGGAAGTATTGAGTTAATCACTCTAAAGTGGATAATAGATATGTTAACTTGCCATTCTAATACTTATCCACCCAATTTCTGAAATAGTTTGAAGCCTTTTTTTCAAGAATTATGCATATTTGTATGCATGTTTCTCTACTCTATTTTTAACGCAATGTGCATCAATGTTTCTTTGATGAAGAATTTTTATCCAATCCACATCTCTTGATAGGCACTGGAGTTTATAATGCAGAAATTACTAAAAGCACCCAGGCATTGTTTTCAGATGTATGAATAAGATGACATTAAAATACTCTTAATGTCAATTACATGGAAATAAATTGTCCCTCATTCCTATCTTAAGGAACAGAATGCTGACGTCAAGTTCAGCTTTTGCTATTACTCAATATGATTTGCAATGTCTTAACTGGAATCCAATATTAAAGGGTGATCTTTTAAATTTAATTATATCGATGGTAATTTTAAATGTTAAAATCCTTTAAATTGTTAAAGGATCAAGTCAATGTGGACTTTCAAGAAAAAAAATCTTGCCACATTAACATCTCATTTTTTAAAACTGGGAATCTTACTTAATAGATCATTGCAATTCTATAGACCTAATTGGCTAAATTAGCTAATTTGTTAAGTGCAAACTAGACGGCATAATAAATTAAAGGGAGATATAGCTAGCTCAGGGGTCGGCAACCTTAAACACTCAAAGAGCCATTTGGACCTGTTTCCCAGAGAAAACAAAACACCCGGAGCCACAAAACCTGGGTGGGTGTGGCCAACTCGACATCACTCCCACCAAGTCACATGACACCCCCCCCCCCCAGCTACGCCTACCCAGGTTTTGTGGCTCTGTTTTCTTTTCTATGAGAAACAGGTATCTCTCTCTCTTTCTTTCCCTCTCTCTTTCTCTCTCTCCATCTCTCTTTCTCCCTCTCTCTCATCTTTCTTTCACTCTTTCCCTCTCCCCATCTCTCTCTATCTCTCTCTCTCCCTTCCTCCCCACCCCTCTCTCTCTCCCTCCCTCCTCTCTCTTTCCCCCCCGGGGGTGGAGAAGAGCCCGCTCCCATCTCTCTCTCCCTCTCCCTCCCCATCTCTCTCTCTCTCCCTTCCTCCCCACCCATCTCTCTCTCCCTCCCTCATCTCTCTCTTTCTCCCTCTCTCCCCCTTCTCTCTCTGTGTGCTGAGGAACGATCGCCACCCCCAACGAAGGCTTCTCTTCGGGCGACCCTCCTCCCCCTCTCGCGACTCCCTGGCTGGCTGTGGCGCACGCGGGGATACCCTCCTCAAGCGAGCGTCAAAGCGCAGCAAAGGCGCACGCGGAGGGCAGGCGGTTGCTCGCTTAAGGAGGGTCTTTGGACGTGGTTTCTCTCCTGCCCTAAGGATCCGGCCATTGCCTTGCTGTGTCCCATCCCGCCTCCCCCCCCCGCAGCTCTTCGGCCAAGCGGGGAGGGCATGAGCTCCAGCTGGAAGCGGCAGGAAGTGAAGGCTGCCTTACGCGCAAATGTGGCATGAAGGCAGCTACAGGGCCGCTTCTCTCCTGTCGTAAGGACCCGACCATCGCCTTGCCGTGCCCCCCCACCCTGCATGAGAGCTTGCCTTCTCAGGCCAGGGGAGGGAGGGGAGGGTGAGGTCAGCCAGTGATGGGACAGGGAGCCACAGCAGGGGGCCCAAAGAGCTGCATGCAGCTCCGGAGCCGCGGGTTGCCGACCCCTGAGCTAGCTTATCAATGATTCCACATTCAGTGAAAGATTACATGGGATACAACAAAGATCATCCTGAGTCCTACAAAATTTTCATTAATATTTTCATTAATGATTTGGATAAAGTTGAGGAAATGCTTATTGAATTGAAAGATGATGCAAACTTGGATAGGATAGGAATACTTTAGAAGAAGTTAGAGAAATGGCCTGCAAGTAACAATATTAATTTTAGCAGAGATAAATTCTTCACTTAGGAAGCAAAAAATAATAATCAATACATAGGTATAAATGAAGATATCTGGCTTGGTGAAACTACTTAGACAAAAGTTCTTGGAATAGAAGTTGATAATAGTCAGACTTCCCAGCTGCTAGAACTAAAAGCCTCACAAGCAGTGAGTCAAGGTTTCAGCTTGTTAAAATACATTTACTGCAAGAATTGGGGAAAACTGTTACAAAATAAAGCAACTACCATATGTAAGATTCAACCCCTATGTATACAAGAAGCAAAATTCTTTTTTTAAAAAAATCATTTTCTCCTACCACTGTAACAAAATGGGTTTCTGGCTGGCCAGATGTAGTCCTACCAACAGCAAATGGAATATGAGCTACAACTAAAATTTCAGGCTGCGTTCCCAGAAGTATAATCCTCAAATCACAGGAAAGAATATATTCTACTTCATTTTGTTTTCCTAAATTCTATTCAGAGCACTGCAGCCCAGAAAAATGGAATGGTCCAAAGAACCTAAATGTAAGAACGGAAGAAGCTGAATATGCGTTAACTTTAAGATAAGGTGGCTAAGGGATGGGGGCTATGATAGCACTCTTCAAACATCTGAAAGGCTGAACACAGATTGTTCTGTCTTGCTCCAAAATGCAGGACACTGAAGAATCGATTTAAATTGTAGAATGGAAGATTACAATTACAATTTAAAATGATTCCTTAAAAGCAATTGCATCATTGCATCATCATGAGCCATGGTGGTGCAATGGTTAGAGTGCAGTACTGCAGGCTACTTCTGCTGACTGCAATTTGGTAGTTCAAATCTCACCAGGCTCAAGGTTGACTCAGCCTTCCATCCTTTTGAGGTGGGTAAAATGAGGACCCAAATTGTTGGGGGCAATATGCTGACTCTGTAAACCACTTAGAGAGGGGCTGTAAAGCACTGTAAAGTGGTATATAAGTCTAAGTGCTATTGCTATTGCTATCATTGCATCATGGAACCACGATCCCAGAGATGTGGTGGACTCCTTTCCATGGATGTGTCAAAGCAGACAACACCTATCTCCTGTTTACAATGCAGTCCTTTCAGCTGTTCCAAGAAGGTACCACACCCATTTGTACTGATTCAGGTGACCCTGAGGGCACGTTAAACCTCCAAGTGGCCTCAATGACTCTCAGAGAGCTAATGACCTACTTTCAAAGTGACTGCAAGGTATATAAATCCTTCCATTCCCCAACATTCAGTCAGAACTGAGGATGCTTCTTGGATGAGAAGTGAGACGTCGTCAAGCAAAAAACAAAGAACGTCCAGTTGCCTTTTGGGACAACCATGACCTAGATGACTGAGAATCTCCATAGATATGTCAAAGCAGAAGTTAGACTGACACACTTTAATTTGCATTGTTGCACTGATAATGGGGCTATTTCCCGTTCTAGGATTTTGTTATTTGATTCTGACATTTTTATGGACCAACCAAGCTCAGAGAGCATCAGGGAACCCACAGTCCATCCTTGAGCTACAAATGTTCTCTTCTAGTGAAATCTAAAATTGAAAGACTGGGGCATAACCATTTTGAATACCTTGAATAGCAATAGCAATAGCACTTAGCACTTATATACCGCTTCACAGTGCTTTACAGCTCTAGAATAGAATAGAATAACAGAGTTGGAAGGGACCTTGGAGGTCTTCTAATCCAACCCCCTGCTTAGGCAGGAAACCCTACACCACTTCAGGCAAATAGTTATCCAACCTCTTCTTAAAAACTTCCAGTGTTGGAGCATTCACAACTTCTGGAGGCAAGTTGTTCCAATGATTAATTGTTCTAACTGTCAGGAAATTTCTCCTTAGTTCTAAGTTGCTTCTCTCCTTGATTAGTTGCCACCCATTGCTTCTAGTCCTACCCTCAGGTGCTGTGGAGAATAGCTTCAGTTGGAAGGGACCTTGGAGGTCTTCTAATCCAACCCCCTGCTTAGGCAGGAAACCCTACACCACTTCAGGCAAATAGTTATCCAACCTCTTCTTAAAAACTTCCAGTGTTGGAGCATTCACAACTTCTGGAGGCAAGTTGTTCCAATGATTAATTGTTCTAACTGTCAGGAAATTTCTCCTTAGTTCTAAGTTGCTTCTCTCCTTGATTAGTTTCCACCCATTGCTTCTTGTTCTACCCTCAGGTGCTTTGGAGAATAGTTTGACTCCCTCTTTGTGGCAACCCCTGAGATATTGGAACACTGCTATCATGTCTCCCCTAGTCCTTCTTTTCATTAAACTA
>QLTV01002115.1:2096420-2123700 GCA_003457575.1 Thermophis baileyi | reverse complement strand
CCTCCTTTCTTCCCACCTGTTTGATTAGTGCCCATGGTATGGCACTCACTCTTAAATGCTTGGTTTTGCTTGACAGCACAGTTGATATTCTTATCTGCACAAACATCTATGTTACATGCACTGATAACCCTATTAATTTTAGATTTCTGGGGACAGAAATGTTCTGTATCAATTAATTCTCTGTCCCTGCTGTTCAGTTTAAATGTTTATCCAGGAAATCTGTGAATTTAATACCAAGTAACTCAGTCCCTTTCTTTGATGGATGCAAACCATCTCTTTTGTACAGTTTTTCATTGAACCAGCTGCAGACACCATGACTAATAAAACCAAAGCCTTCCTTTTTACACCACTCCTTTAGCCACACATTAAACTCTGCTACACGCTGGCCTTTCCCTTTTTGTTCCTTATATACTGGTATAACCTCTGAAAAGATCAGCCTACAACCTGTACTACTAAGTTCATACCCCAAGCTCTGGAAGTCATTCTGCACAGAAAGTACATCTTTTTGGGACAGATCATTTGTGCCAAGATGTATAATAGCATCAACATCACAGTCCTTACTGGCATTCTTGACTATCTTAAGAATACGCCTCTTGTCTCTGCTGGCAGTAGCACCTGGCAGACACCTGACCTCTTTCAAAATCTCCATATCCTTTCCTCTCTCTAAGCTGGTTTACAGAGTCAGCATATTCGCCCCCAACAATCTGGGTCCTCGTTTTACCGACCTCAGAAGGATGGAAGGCTGAGTCAACCTTGAGCTGTTGAGAATCGCTGAACTGCAGGCAGCCTGCAGTACTGCATTCTAACCACTGCACCACCAAACTCACATAATTGTAGAAGGTCGACCATTCACCCAGGGTAATAAAAAATGGAAAATGGAGAGAATCGATGCAGCCAGAGCAGAGATTTTAATAAAGTTCCCGGTGGCATAACATTAGGCCATTCAGCTAAAATAATTTTATTTATCAATGTCCCAGAATCACAAGGCAAAGTCTTTTGGCTTTGCTTGCCTAGGCAAACAAAATCCCAGTGTTCAATTTACTGTGTTCCGCTCCCTTCTGATATACATCTTTAGATTCTAAAGTATCTGGATGTCCTTTTTAATAGATATAAGTAAATCTGGATACAGGGATATATGTTACCATGAACTTCATCAAACAATTATGTTTCATCTCCCTCCCTCCATAATTGCATTGAATTCCCATAAGAGTTCACTGGGAATGAATGAATAAATGTTTCAATCTTTCATGAGTAAAATATTTGTCTCTCACTCTAGATTTGGATTCTGTTCAATCATGCTCAAATGACACTTCACTAATAACACATGAAAACCATCTATTTTATTAGACTGCCGTAACATGGAGAAAAATAGCTAAACACCACACAAATGGTACAAGTGCACAATCCAATCCTCACAAATGTTGCAACACAGGATATCAAACAGGCATCCAGAAAGGTGTCTATCACTAAATCTTCAAGGAGAAATAATCCCATCCAGAATCTGTTACATTTTTTAAATTACATTTTGAAAAGAGTGCAGAGAAGAACAACTAAGATGATTAAGGGCCTGGAGACTGAAACATATGAAGAACGGTTACAGGAAATGGGTATGGCTAGTCTAGAGAAAAGAAGGACTAGGGGTGACATGAGTGCAGTGTTCCAATATTTGAGGGGCTTCCACAGAGAAGAGGGGGTCAACCTATTCTCCAAAGCACCTGAAGGCAGGACAAGAAACAATGGGTGGAAACTTATCAAGGAGAGAAGCAACCTAGAACTAAGGAGAAATTTCCTAACTGTGAGAACAATCAGTGGAACGGCTTGCATCCAGAAGTTGTAGGTGCTCCAACACTGGAGGTCTTTAAGAAGAGACTGGGCAGCCACTTGTCTGAATTGGTATAGGGTCTCCTGTTTGAGCAGCGGGTTGGACTAGAAGATCTCCAAGGTCCCTTTCAACTCTTTTTATTCTGTATAATCAGTCAGATGCTCAGATATTAATAATTCCAAAACATCTGGACAAAACCATACTTAGTCGTCCTCTAAACTACTATTTCTCAATGATTTTATGTCCTCACTGCTAGACTGCAATATGATGAAAAGAGGAAATTAGACTTCTGTGGTGATACCCTTCTTATTTTAAATTTCTGGAGGTAAAGGGGAAAACCAATACTTTTCTCCAAATTCATGAAACCACAGAATTGGAAAGGACCGTAGGCAGTCCTCAAGTAACAACCGGTTGCTTAGTGACTGTTTGAAGTTACAACTGACTTCCCCAGAGCTACTTATGACCTGGTTCTGAAGTTCTGGCACACGCCCCCTCACTCCCCCTGCAGGTCACGTGATAGCATTTTGGGTGCTTGGCAACTGGTCCTCATTCCCAGTCATTTGTGGCAACCCATAGTTACATGACCATGATTTAAGTTTTCCGCTGGAAATTGGCATTAATTTCCAGTTTTCAGCAAAAATGCACATTGAATACAATGGATTTACTTAATGACAGCCACAAAAAAGGTGCAGACATGGGGTGACCTGCTTAACAACTGGCCTGGCTTACAACTGTAATTCTGGGCTCAATTACAGTTGTAAGTTGAGGACTTTCTCTCGACACCTTCACTCCAGCTCAGCACAAAAACATCCAAATTAAATTTCTAAATTAATTTAACATTAAAGCATCCTGGGTAGATGGCTATCTAGCCTCCACCTGAACATACCCAATAAAGAGCAATTCTGATTTCTATAAATATTTATTTTATCCCATCTTTATTAATATTTCTTATGAATAACTCAAGGTGGCAAACATATCTAATACTCTCTTCCTAATAACTCCACAACAAACACCCTATGAGGTAGGTGGGGCTGAGAGAGACTGGCTGGCCCAAAGTCACCCAGCCAACTTTCATGGGACTAGAACTCACAGCCTCCTGGTGATTGGCCCAAAGTCACCCGGTCATTTTTCATGCCAAAGGCGGGACTAGAACTCACAGTCTTCTGGTTTCTAGACTGGTTACTTAGTCACTACACAAACTAGCAAATCATTTGTTCCACTCTGCAGGAAAGATAAAGAAGAATTCTGATAATACCTCTTCCAAGTTCTTTCACCAGAATAGGAAAAATAGTAATGTAATATTTGCTAAATATGTCATTTGAAATCCATACTAACCACTGTCCTGGTATGTGTATTCCACAACCAATCTAATCTGGTTTGAAAAGTATTTTTATTATTTAAAAAATATTTAAGAGCAGCTGAGAAAATGCCTTGACAAAAGAGGAAAAGGATCTACCAAGCAGATCCAGTGACAGAGCGGAAGCTGTTATAGAAATATATGGTGGGTGGCCAGAAACAGTGGTGTAGTTGTATTCAGGGGTGAAATCCTCTGAAGTCTGCTACCAGTTTGCTTCGCGCACACTTTGCGCACACATGTGCGCTGTGCACGCATGGGCGCCACAGACACTACCGTGCAGCACTGAAAAAGGAACATTTTGAAGCCATCAGAGTCTGCAAATGTAAGTAGAACAGCGAGGGGGGGGGATCAGCTGTGCCGCATGATTTAGATTAGCTAGAAAGCAGGAAATCATCCGAACCAGTAGCATTTTTTACTACTGATTCGGGCGAACCGGTCTGAACCGGTAGCATTTCATCTCTGGTTGTATTCTAACATCAAGAAATATTCCCCAACGTGATATGTAGGTAAGTAGACAGATAGATGTTGTTGACTTTCTTTCTATTCCATTTATGAAGGAAAGATATGGATTTTAATAAATAATCAAAATGTTTGGCCATCAATACTGGCTAAATTCATGGCTCCGGCATTCTCGAGAGCATAAGACTAATTAGATTGTGGCTACTAATGGCCTTACTCATCTCTTTTGTCCATGTATCTATCTAGGCAGTCTCAACCAACAGAATAACTGACAGATGCCTCCATCTATCTCTTTTGTGTATATCAGGGTGGTGTAACATATGTCCCACCAAATGTTCCTCTGCTTCAGCTCCATATCCGTCAAAGCTGAGGAGTAATTGGTATTGTAATCCAACAACATCTGGGCAAGATGCCCATAACACATGGGTTCAACCAACACAACCCCAAAACAGGTTTAACAAAGCACCATTACATGTTATGGCATAATTTGAAGGCTATTTCACTCAACATGCTAAGACAATGACTGGGTTTCCATAATGCGCTGAGCCACAAACTACCCAATCCCACTTGATCCTAGACTTGTGACTCAAAAGTGCTTTTTAAAGAGGCAACTGGACTTTCTTTGTTTTTCCTTGAAGACATTTCACTTCTCATCCAATAAGTTTCTTCAGTTCTGTCTTCTACCCAAAGTCCAGTTGCCTCTTGAAAAAGCACCGTTGGGACAACCATGACCTGGAGGGTTGAGAATCTCCATAGACAGAACCTTGTGAATTCTACAAAGCTAGACATGAAAGTTTATAAGGTGTCAATAGAAGACAGTCTATGTAACTTAGGGCTGAACTGTGGGGTTCTCGATGATCTCCAAACATGGTTGTTTGCACTGATGATGTTACCTAGTTGGGCAATAAAATGTCTGCAAACCAATGACCAATCTCAGAGAATACGAAGAACTTTACAATTGATATGTACTTTGGATCTGGTATGCACCAGAGTTACATTTCTGAATGCTAACATTTACTTAAGAGACCATATGAATCCCATCCCAAGGACACCCAAGCATTTGATGTTCACCCAGCATTTCCTGTAAGAATTCTTGAGACGCAACGCCGACTAGACAGTAAGTCGATTTCACCTATCCTTGTGGAGGAACAAGAATAAAAATACACCAATTCTTCTCTGTGCATCTGTTAGGGTTTTTTTTGGGGGGGGGGAATCTGCTAGTTAGCGGATGACTTTGTCAACTGGGAAAGGGCTGAAGACTGGTTGAAAAACACACACAAAAAATATAGGTAATTGAAAGTGTATTCAGTTCAAGCAAACAGGCTGGCTGGTAAGCATTTAGACCATTAAAGCTGCCAGCTAACGAACATCAAACGCAGGCCAATATTAATGAAGCAGTTGTATTAATTTCCAATTTCTCAGGAAGCTAAGCAACTGGATCATTAGCCCGTTTTTCCTTCTCTCTCTCTCCCCTCCCCCCCCCCTCTCTCTCTCTGACATGGTATTAATGAGCTTTTAATGCCCCACAGGCTTTAATAGGCCACGTTGGGAATCCAGAAATACTGCAATTTGTACTGAGGATTTAGACACAACCCTCCCCACTACACCAAAAGCCCCTCTCTGCTCCAGAGAGCAAGCATTTGATCAGTCACTTTCCCTAGTGGAACAGCACAACGGAATAATAAGTGGCGACTGAGCGATTAAATCAAGCCGCCCGCTTGGAGTGCCAGGAAAATGTGATTGTCACTAACAATCTACCGTTTGTTAACACCACTAGGGTATAAGAAACCAGCAGTCAATACGCCTAGTGTTTCTAACACTCTCCCTCATCCAACATATCTTTTCGTTCGTAAACACACATACACAGACAGAGAAGAAAACAAACCCTAGCAGGTGGTGTGGTGATGTGCGGTTGCTTTTTTTTTTTTCCCCTTTCCAGGAGATTGTTGTTCTTAAGTAATATTTTCTTCTCTGTTTTTCTTTCCTAAAGGCATAAAAGAAAATCTGAAGGGGGAAGAAACGAAACAGTAAACCATCTGTCCTTGCTTTCAGCCAGCCAATTACACCAGAGAGCATCTGATTGGAAAACGTGTCCTTGTCTGAATGCAGTCTGATTTGGTGCAGTGGGAAAAGCAGAAATGCCTTCCCGTCTCATATGGACACCGCTTGTCTTGAATCGCCACCGTGGTTTTAATTAGGCTCGAATGGAATCCGGTGAAGAAGTTAAAGGATGAAAAGAGCCGGTGGAAAACGGCTAACTGAAAGGTTGGGCAGCTGCCCTCTGTTTTCCTTCCAAAGTTTGGATAAGGAGCATTTGCCATAGAACCTTCACCCAGGGGTGGGCTTCAAAATTTTTAGCAAGGGGTTCTCTGCCCGGTTGCTGGGTGGGTGTGGCCATGGTGGGCGTGGCCTAGTCGGCCTCCTGCACCACGGTGGGGGGTGTTTTTGCCCTCCCCGGGCTCCAGAGGTTTTCCTTGAGCCTCCAGGAGGGCGAAAATGGCCTCCTCAGGCTCCGGAGGCCCTCTGGAGGCCGGAAACGGGCCCGTTTCCGGCCTTCCCGAACTTCCGGTAGGCCCATTTTTCGCCCTCCCTGAGCCTCCGCGCACAACCTGCACTTACCTGCATCCAAAACAGGCCGCGTGTGGGGACTCCTGGGAGGGGAGGGGAGGGGTGGGCAGGGCCAGCCAGGAGTGGGATTTGGGGGTTCTCCGAACTGCACAGAATCTTAGCTAGAGGTTCCCCTGAACCCCTGCGAACCCCCAGCAGCCCACCCCTGCCTTCACCTCCCCACATCCTTTCTGTCTTCCCCTTGGTAGAGTTCCTCCAGGTTGAATGTCATCATTCCAAAGCAAGAAAAATAAAAGCCAGTGAATCAACTTGGGTGTCTTGGAGAATCCACACCTTGCTTTTCAAAATAAACTTCGACAAAGCGGTTTGCAACTTAAGGAGGCCAACAACTAACCAAGAAGTCATCAACCTAGTTTAAGAATCAATCCAGTTATGGCCAGTTGGACCATTCAAATAACAATAAGACTCAAATGGCTTTATTCTTGAGTCATGAATACAGAGGTGGGTATGCAGGTAGTCCTCGACTTATGACTACAACTGAACCCCAAATTTCTGTTGTTAAGTGAGACAGTTGTTAAGCGAGTTTTTACCCCATTTTACGACCTTTCTTGCTACAATTGTTAAATGAATCGCTGCAGTTGTTACATTAGGAACACAGTTATCAAGTGAATCTGGCTTCCCCATTGACTTTGCTTGTCAGAAGGTCGCAAAAGATGATCACATGACCCCGGGACACTGCAACCGTCATAAATATGAGTCAGTTGCCACGCATCTGAATTTTGATCAGGTGACCATGGGGATGCTGCAAACGTTGTAAGTGTGAAAAAAAACAGTCATAAGTCATTTTTTTCACTGCTGTTGTAACTTTGAGCAGTCACTAAATGAACTGTTGTAAGTTGAGGGCTACCTGTACATTCACAGCACAGCCGAGACATGCAGAGATCACCTGATCTCATTCATGGGCCTAATTCAAAATTTCTGGAAAAAAAAAATCCAATCTAGTTCGAGCCATTGCAAACCTAGAGTATTTGGATCCAGCTTGTTGCTCTGATCCAAAGTGATTCCCCCCCCCCAGTTCATTTGTCCAATGCTTTGCACACACAAAAAAGCATATATATAGTGATAATAACCTTTTTTTGCAGAAAACACCCAGAAATTTCAGACGACAGGATGTGAATCAATTTGATTTTCTACCATACCTTGTTCATGATTTGTTCTGGGACTTTTGCTCCAAAGATATAACTCTACTATAAATAAACAAACGAATGAACTGCTCCTCTCACGTGCTCTCTTCTTTGAAACTGAAAACCTCCCTTTATTTCTCAGGCTGGGGCGTGTACAAACAAGAGGCAGCTATACACATTTCTTTCTTTCTCTTGGTCCCTCTAGCAAAAAAATGTCTCAGCTACTCTACTCCCAATTTACAGGTACTTTAGCACATCAATTTACTTAAATCTGGATTTTATTCAGGCCTAGATAATCAAGCCTAAGCCTTAAGTACCAATATAGTTCACTTAGTGATTTGTTTTACTCTCCTTAAGTGTCATATCATTTATATGGCAATACAGGAGGAAGAGAATAGAAAGATGGCACACTGTTTTCCTTAAACTGGCTCTCTTCATGTCACATTTTGATTTTCAAACACCTCATGCTTGTATATCTGCAGCACAACTTTATTCTTCCTCCTTTCCCTGAAAAGTTAAGTGTTCTCACCAAAGACGAGTAATCAACTTACAATTTTGCAGAGGTTATTTTCACACCAAACTCCTTCAGATGTTCCTAAGATTACTGGACAGGAAGATATCTATCAAGCAATAGAACACGTCCATTCTCTTTAAGTGAACGATGGATCTTCTTTTTCTGCCTGTCTTACTTTGTTTGGTATGTCAGTCACACATCCCAGCTGCCTATTCACACTTCATTCATGATGTTCCTTACCTATAATCTCCATTATTTTTCCTGTCGGCTCCTCATGGCTCATTAGTTACGTTTGACACCTGCAGAGAATATCTTTTCACTCATAAGTGCTGGACAGGTTTTGACAAGAGCTAACAAGTTTTCAAGTCTTCTAGAGCTCAATTTATGTATTTTTGTGGGTTAATACAATTTCTTCTCCTCTGCACAACACAGTTCAGATGTTATCCATTATTCCTTGTTAGCAACTAGCAAATTCCCACTATCTTTCTAAGGCAAATACAGGGATAGAAAGGGGAGGGGGAATTTTATCATTTTTCATTTTTCGGAGAGCTCAGTTACAAGGCCATCAATCCTCCCTAAAAAAAGCTCTAACAAGAACTCAAAAAAAAAAAGATAGTGTATTCTTCAACTTAATTGAATAAAACATCATTTGGCTTCAATTTTGCCACTTGGAAAGTTCAAGTCTGTGCTTTCAAAATTCTGACAGTCTTGCCAACATCTGGAAAGCTTTTCCGTCAATCTGTTCTACTCTGAACTGACAAAAGTTTTTAAGAGTTGTTTTCTTTTTCTTCTTGTGAATAATAATTCCATACTCTACATCACATTGTAAAAAATTGGTTAAGTAACACGAACCCTACTGCGTAACATACAACTCATCACTAATTTCGTAAGGAGAGAATGTTTCTTTATAGAGGTTCCAAGCTTGTTAAAGTTTTAAAGGTTAAGATTACATCCTTCATTGGATGCAGGAAAACTCCCAACTGATCCACAAGATCCTTGGTGATCTCTGAGCTTGGTTGTTTTTCTTGCAGTCCTTTCCTTAGCCCAGAGTTCCCCAACCTTTCCAGCTTGTAGACTAGCCGGGTGTGTGTGTGTGTGCGGGCGGGAGAGGGGATGGTTACACATGGGCAAGTTCATGCATGTGTGCAGCTACATTTGTGTGAGTGGCGGGCACCGCATCCACCGCTCACGCAAATGGACCACGCGCAGCTGCTGTTGCCCATGGCTCACGCAAGTGGGGGTCCGTGCATCCACGCACACTCACCCACCGCTCACCCAGTTCCGAACAGCTCTCACAGTCCAATAGTAGTCCGCAGCCATGGGGTTGGGGACCCCTGCTTTGGCCCACTAGGTAACATCTACAGCTTTAGAAGGGATTAAGGTTTGCACTTTGTTTATGTACAGGTGCTTGCCCTGTTGGTGTGGATGGTAATATTCTTGGGAATATGATGGGAATATAGTTGATTGGGGTGTTTTTTACTGTTTGATTGTTGGTCTAGTGTTAACTTTGGTGTCCTTCTCTATTTATCTGGTGTTGATTGCTGGCGAGAAGGTGTTTTGATTTTTTTTGTTTTGCTTCCTTTTTAGCTTTTTGATTGCCTCTTTAAAATGGTAGGTAGATGTTGTTTATCTCTATGTGCCTGTTGATGGCTGATTGGACTGAATGCCAGGATTCCAAAAATTCTCTAGCAATACTGATCCTTAAACATGGGGAAGATACTATTGTGCACTCTGGAGCAGAATTTCAGCCAACATATGTTGCAAATACTCTTCAAGGGTAATATTATATAAATGCCTTGCAAAAGCATTAGTCATGATGTGAACGAAGCATGGATAAATGTGACCAGATCTGGCCAGCTCAAGAATCGTCCCAAACTGGCACATTTGACATTCATGCAAATGAGTTCCTTAACATCCTCATCGTTTGGAGGACTAGAAGTACTTGAAGATCAAGGTGACTCCCAAGAATGTAGATAGTCCCTTGCAGGAGATGCAGCCTTTTTCAAAACACAATGAACCCTAATCCTCAGGTCAATTTTCCTCTTTAAGTAACAACACCATTTAACTTCAGTTTGTTCACTATCATCCAAGTCATTAATGAATTTAGGCAATGCTTAAGGGAAGCAAGAGCTTCTTTGAAGTTATACATTAAGCAGGATTAGAGCTGGGTGTCAACAGCATTCTGGTAGTCCCTCCCTCCAAAGTTCTGGGTTCTGATTCACTTGACGGCTTCATGTAAATGTTAAATAGCCTAGAAAATGGTTGGTGTTAAAGACAAAGTCCATGATCACTGCAAACCAGTGTCCTCAAGGTCTAATCCCATCAGATGAGGATATTATGGTTGACAATAATAAAAGCTGCTAGGAGCGCCAAGATGAAACATAGGATCGAACTTCCCTATCCTGCTCCTGATGTAGGACCTTTACTAAATGATTAAAAAATTCTATGTCCCACAAAAACCCTGATTGAAATGGTTGGAACTATATTGTAGGGGATTTATAGAAATGAAAATAATTATATATAAGCACCCCTTATTAGTTTTTAGTGGTTCCTCCTCCTCTTCCAGGAACTTTGGTGTTACTCTCTGCTTAATCTGGGTGTTGATTGCTGGTGAGAAGGTGTTTTAATCTTTTTGTTTCCATTTTAGCTTTTTGCTTGTCTCTTTTAAATGGCATGTAAATGTTGTTTATCTCTGTGTGCCTGTTGATGGCTGATTGGTTTGAGTGCCAGGATTCCAGAAATTCTCTAGCAATACTGATCCTTAAACAGGGGGAAGATACTATTGTGCCCTCTGGAGCAGCAATTCAGCCATCATATGTCGCAAAGGCTCTTCAAGGGTAATAGAAATAGCACTTAGACTTATATATCGCTCCATAGTGCTTTATAGTAATGCTATATAAACGTGGTTTCGGGACTTAAAACTTTCTCCAGCTATGACATCAAACTTTAATATCATAGGATTCTATTAGATGTAGCTGGAAAGTAGATCAAAATAGTTTTTTAAGCCGGCTTCAACTAGATGCTGAATATTTAATAAAGCTGGGAAGAAACTCCAGCCTCTTGCCCTCAAAATAAGAAAGCCCCCAATTCCATCTTCTGATGTGGTCTCTTCCCATCCAATTCCCATTATTCCCCACTAACTTTGGGCAATAGTTGTATATGGTTGCCATGATAATTGCCTCAGACTCCAACTTTTGTGGAATTGGTCCAATGTTCAACGGTAACCCTTGCAAAAATCATTTGGTTCCAAAGCAGTCTGAAATTGGTAATGATGAGACTTCGTCCATCCACATTTGCTCTCCAGGCAAATAGCTGAAGCTATACAAATATTCTGTTAAACCTTTATCAGTTAGGAACCATTTTGGAGAGCTGGGAACCCTTCATTCTAGAGTCTCTGCGTTTTGTAAAACAGGAACACTTAGATTTGTTGGCTGGGGTCAGTGATTCTGGACAGAAACACATGCTTTATTTTAGGACAGTATAGGTAGTCCTTGACTTATGACCACAATTGAGCCCAAACTTTTTATTGCTAAGTGATATTGAGTGAGTTTTGCTCCATTTCATGACCCTTCTTGCCACAGTTGTTAAGTGAATCACTGCAATTGTTAAATCAGTAACGTTGTTATGTGAATCTGGCTTCCCCATTGGCTTTGCTTGTCAGAAGGTCACAAAAGGTGATTACATGACCCCGGGATGCTGCAACTGTCAAGTGACCCCATTGGCTTTGCTTTTCAGGTCGCAAAAGTGATCACATGATCTGGGAACACTGCAACTGTCATAAATACAAGCCAGTTGCCAAGCATCTGAATTTTGATCCTGTGACCATGGGGATGTTGCAATGGTCATAAGTGTGGGAAATGGTCATAGGTCACTTTTTTTCTGTGCCGTTGTAACTTTGAATGGTCACTAAACGAATGGTTGTAAGTCGAGGACTACCTGTAGACTGAATTTTGGCACTTATGTCCTGCTTGTTTTCAAAGATTGGATAGCCAGCTTGCTGAAACCAACTGCCTTAAATTCATTCCTGGTCAGAGGTCAAAAAGCCCTTTTTTTAAAAAAATCGTAAATATTTTGAATACAGTGTATTGTCAGGGTATATCATTTACAAAAGAAAAACAAAGAAATGAAAGTAATTTTTTTTACATATATACTGATAACAATAATAATAATATAACAGAATAGTTTTGGCTAAATTTCTCTTTATATTAGCTTATTTATAATTCTGTTAAATATATTGGCATATTTATAGTAATAAACCATCTTTATATTTAATTCATACATAGCAATAATCTTTCTTCATCCAATTTCTACCTCTTATCTCTAACCACTCATAAAATCTATTCCATATCAAGTAATATTCTGTTTCTTCTTTGTCTTTTATTTTTAAAGTCAGTCTGTCTATCTCAGCACAATCTGACATTTTCCGAATTACATCCTCATCTGGTGGAGTATGCTCATTTTTCCAGCATTTTGCAAATGCAATCCTTGCTGCTGTCAGTACATGCAAAACTAAATATGTAGTCCCTTTATCATAAGCCTCCGGCATTATACCCAACAGAAACTTGCAAAAATGTTTAGTAATCTGTCTGCCAAATGTTGGAAATGCAATCAGACTCCAGGTACTTACTATCATATGTGGTGGACTTGTATGAAAGCAAGAAAATATTGGAAGAAAATTCATACCTGGTTGGAAAAGATGATTAAGCAACATATAGACATGAAATGTCTATATGTCTACTGTCCTATTGTCCTCATCTATCTGTATTCACTTTGATTATGTTTATGTTTATACCTATACCTGCTATCTTGTACATGTTTGACAAATAAATAAATAAATAAATAAATAAATAAATAAATAAATAAATAAATAACTAAGAAATCAGAAGTATTTCAAAAAGCCCTCTTGAGGGACTTACTTTCCTAGATCTTTACAGGCAAAGCAGGAAATAAATTAAGCCTTTGGTCCATCGGAAGATAAACATTGTCAAACACATTCTAAAAAAAAAGGGGGGGGTGGGATGGTTCATTTTTAAACTACCTTATTTATACCAGAAAGGCTTCCTTTATGCTGAAGAGCTTTCTCGGTAACTGTGATGCTTTTGTTCCTCCAACCGGCAGCCAACCAATAAAAACAAACCACTGTTGGTGTCTACATACTTGTGAACCTGTCCTGTTGCTCATGTGCCTCTCTGTGGGCTGAAGGGGAGGGGGAAGAGTACGGAGAGTAGGTTTATATTTCCTGGCCTATGGAATAAGGCAGCCAAGGTCAGCTTCTCAGAATGACTTCTCTCAGTTTTTGAGGTAGACGCAGGCCAATACAATTTCCATATTGCATATTTTCCTGGGAATGGTGATCATTGTGGTAAAAGGAGTTGAATACGAAGAAGGGAGAGTTACCCAGCTTCAAAAAGCTCCATTCTCACTTAAATGAAGCCAGATGTTTCCATGAAGAAAAAAGAAAAAGAAGAGAAAGAGAGAGAAAACATTAAGCATAGAAACTGGCTCTAATTTGAAATAAACAAGAATGGGAACCCTCCATTGCCAATGTAGCAGTGGTGGGTTGCTGCTGGTTCGAACTGGTTCGCCCGTACCGGTGGCGGAAATTTGCATCCGCTCGCCGAACCGGCAGCGATGGCCAGCTGGCCAGGCCCCCGAACTGGTCCTCCGGTCACCGCTCCTTGAAAGCGGCTGGCAAAGGTCTTTTCCCCGACTGTAGACGCAGTTCCGACGCGATGTGAACCGGTAGGGAAGGTAAGTAGAACCCACCCCTGCAATGTAGAAAGCAAAACCAGTGGCATCATTGGGTACCCATCAAACCAGCCAGCAGTTGGGTGTCCATGCCAGTAACCCTTATCAAAGATTGTGCATGGATGAAGATGCTTGAAGCAGAATTGGTGTCCAAGAGCCTAGGGAAATGAAGAGAGAAAAAGGCATTGTCCTTCCTCTCGATTCTGCTGATAATAGATCCAACTATAATAGAATTCAACAGAGTAACAGAGTTGGAAGGGACCTTGGAGGTCTTCTAGTCCAACTCTCTGCTCAAGCAGGAGACCCTATATAATTTCGGGTAAATGGCTGCCCAATCTCTTCTTAAAAGCCTCCAGTGATGGAGCACCCACAACTTCTGGAGTCAAGCTGTTCCACTGATTAATTGTTCTCACTGTCAGGAATATTTCTCTTTAGTTCTAGGAGAGATATCTCCTTGAGTCCATCTATTCTGAAAAAATAAACCTTATATGTTGAGCCAGTGTTTTTCAACCTTGGCAACTTTAAGATGGGTGGACTTCAGTGCTTAGAATTCCCCAGCCAGCCATGGAACTGGGGAATTCTGGGAGTTTGCATAAATATGTCAAGGTTGCGAAACAGTACATTAAGTTTAACCATCAATTTTAAGGGCCTTGCCTCCACACTCGAAAGTATTTTACCATAGCCACTCATCTTGTGGCTCTTCTTAACCCCCCTCCCCCCAAAAAAACATGTATCAGAGTTAATGCAAATATGCCAAGAAAATATGAGAGATGTATAAACTAAGTAAGATGGTTTTGATAATTTATTCCTCAAAATACAGTCAGATTACAGCATTTGGTGCAATGCAGGGGTGACCATATTGTCCAGGGAAGTGGCCACGATGGAGTGATAGGAGTTCCACCTGTTTTTTTATACGGATGCACATAAAAAAGCAGACAGGGCTTTAATTGAACCCTTATAATGCCATTTTGTCTTTTTTTGAACTTACTCTGTTAGACACCTCTGCAATCAAGACAGGATGACCTAGCAAGGTTTTCCTTTTAGTGGTCTGCAAGCCATCCAGAACTGAGGTAACATGACATAAAGCTTGATGTGCTCAGCTTTCCTTCACTGGAGGCTAAAACATGAAAAAATGGTTGCAGGAATTGAGTACGTCTAGTTTAATGAAAAGAAGGACTAGGGGTGACATGATAGCAGTGTTCCAATATCTCAGGGGCTGCCACAAAGAAGAGGGAGTCAAGCTATTCTCCAAAGCACCTGAGGGCAGGACAAGAAGCAATGGGTGGAAACTAATCAAGGAGAGAAGCAACCTAGAACTAAGGAGAAATTTCCTGACAGTTAGAACAATTAATCGGTGGAACAACTTGCCTCCAGAAGTTGTGAATGCTCCAACACTGGAAGCTTTTAAGAAGATGTTGGATAACCATTTGTCTGACGTGGTGTAGGGTTTCCTGCCTAAGCAGGGGGTTGGACTAGAAGACCTCCAAGGTCCCTTCCAAGTCTGTTATTCTATTCTATTCAAAACTTCAAGAGAGCAACATGAATGGCTTAGAATAGAATAGAATAGAATTCTTTATTGGCCAAGTGTGATTGGACACACAAGGAATTTGTCTTTGGTGCTTCCTGCCTGTTTCTTCTTTTTTCTTATATTGCTATGATGATTGCTTAAATGCTGTTGGAAGCCCACTTGAGCCTCGGCGAAAAGCAACATAAATATAGAAAGAGGGGAGTTACCGTCATAAAATGCTGGTTAGAAGACCTCCAAAGTACTTTTCAACTCTGTTATTCTGTTAAATTCTGTTAAATTCACCAAGGCCCTTGGATGATAGAGGACATGTTTTTGCCTCATCAGTATGCTGAAATGATGCAGTTCATTTTGTCAAGGTTGTTTTTTTTGGGGGGGGGGGAATACTTCTAGGCAATCTCTAGCACATAGTGTAACCAAACTAGACTTTTGCTGAACGTAGGTAGAGACTTCTTCCTGAGACTGGTCATGCTGAAGCTGGCATCATGCTAGAGTTGGCGCCAGAAGTAACAGAAACCAATGCAACATGGCCTTTTGGCATCACTCTTCAGAACGTTGTCCAAACAAATCACTTCTTTGAAAATCACTGGTGGGCACTGATGGATGTCATCCTGCTCTTTCAACCAACTCCTCTTAAGGCAGTGTTTCCCATCTTAGGGAACTTTAAGATTTATGGACTTCAACTCCCAGAATTCTCCAGCCAGCATAGCTAGCTGGAGAATTCTGGGAGTTGAAGTCCACATTTCTTAAAATTCCAAAGTTGAAAAACACCGTCTTAAGATGCAGCTCTCTCACCTGCATATTTAGTGGTACTCCAGTTTATTTATACCCTTCCTAAAATGCAGCACTCAGTTCTCTAGACCACGGGCCCCCAACCCCTGATCCGTGGCCCACTGCCGGATTGCACTCTATTCGGAACCGGGCTGCATAAGTGGTGGGTGTGCATCTGTGAAGCTGCATTTGTGAACGTTGTGCACTTCTGTGCGCAAAACCATCCCTTCTCCCCACCCCATCCCACCGCTGCCACCACCAGAAAGGTTGGGTGTTGCTGCTCTAGGCCTAGACCCAAAGAAAAGGATGCCGGTGGCGCAGTGGTTAGAGTGCAGTACTGCAGGCTATTTCTGCTGACTGCCGGCTGCCAGCAATTTGGCAGTTCAAATCTCACCAGGCTCAAGGTTGACTCAGCCTTCCATCCTTCCGAGGTGGGTAAAATGAGGACCCAAAATTGTTGGGGGTAATATGCTGACTCTGTAAACCGCTTAGAGAGGGCTGTAAAGCACGGTAAAGCGGTATGTAAGTCTAAGTGCTATTGCTATACCCTCGTGGCCAATTCCCAGTTTTTTTTAATAAAAAAAAAATCAACAAGCAATCTACTTGCATATATGCATTCATTTCTTGAGCCAATTTATTATCTCCTACTCTATTTTACTGTTTTTCCCCATCCCTTCCCATTTCTCCCTTTCCCTCCCTCCCTTCATTTTTTTAAAAGTTTTTTTTTTCCAGCCTCTCTTTCAATTCCCCAAAGAGCTGGAAGGCCTTGTAAAAACCCATCAGACTAACAACCAATTCCTGCTCATTTTTCACATTCAGCATGCACACTTCCAAACACACACACACACACACACACACACACACACACACACACACACACACACACACACACAATCTTGTGAGGGTATGCACATGGTGGCCCCCCCCGACTCCTCTTAAACCAGAGTCTGCAAAGCAGTTTCCCTTCCCCCAATTACAAATTAGCCCATTAGGGTCTCTGTGTAGGCCCTCTGTTGCTACTTGGTAATGGCTCCAGAGACTGCCATCATGATCGGAATGACTCCCGGTGCAGCCATGAGGGCAGATGGAGGCCGCTTGTGGGTAATGAGGTATCACGCTACCAAAGGGCACCACTTGGGGGTTCATTAGTTAGCTGCGGCTGTTTGTGTGAGCAAAAACAAGAAGCAGGTAAAACAGGAATGTGAACTGCTCCTGCATATTAATAGCTCCCAGAATTTCCTCTCAAAAATGCAACTTTATCTCTCCTCCCTCCCTCCCTCCCTCCCTTCTGTCTTTCCCTTCCCCTTTCCTTCTTTCCTCCCTCCCTTTCTCCCTTCCCTCCTTCCCTTCCTCTGGTCTTTCCAGTCCCCTTTTCTTCTTTCCTCCCTTCCTCCTTTTCTCCCTTTCCTACTGCCCTTCCTCTGTCTTTCCCTTCCCCTGTTCTTTCCTTTACTTCTTTACTTCCTTCCTTCCCCATCTTTTACTTCCTTCCTTCCTTCCTTCCTTCCTTCCTTCCTTCCTTCCTTCCTTCCCTCTCATCTCTTCTTTTCTGAGCAACCTACCAAGGAGGATTTGAAGAAGCAGGAGAAAGGGAAGCACAAACCCAGAGAGAAATACAGACTGTAGTACCTGACATGAGAATGTTGCCTAGCACATAAGGATCTGAAGCCTTCTTGTGGAAGAACAGAGGATGGGCAGGATTACTAAACGCTTTGTGGTAAAGAAGAACAGTGAAGTTGCTGGAATCCACCACGCTGTCACAACTTTGTGGAGGAAAAGAGGCCATGTCTGTGATTAAACTTTCCTCAGATATCTTCCCACTGGTTGCAAATTACTGGTTTTCAGGCATCAACCTTCATCTACAAAGATGAACACCAAATCCCTTCAGCACAATTCTTTCTCAGTTGAGTCATACTTGAATCGAGCCCTGTATCTTTCTTCCTTCTTAGCTGAAGCTGCACCTTTCATTGCTCTTAAAGGAAAAAATAACTTTACTGTTTAGAAGCATTCGTGAATTTGCTAAAGAGAAAACAAATTAAAATGAGGACCTAGATTGTTGGGGGCAACATGCTGTCATTATAAACCACAGAGAGAGTGCTGTAAAGCACTATGGGGCAGGATATAATCTAAGTGCTACCCAGGGGTGAAATCCAGCAGGTTCTAACAGGTTCTGGAGAACCGGTAGTGGAAATTTTGAGTAGTTTGGAGAACCGGTAGCGGAAATTTTGAGTATTTCCAAGAACCGGCAAATACCACCTCTGGCTGGCCCCAGAGTGGGGTGGGAAGGGAGATTTTGCAATATCCTTCCCCCTGGAATGGGGTGGGAATGGGGATTTTGCAGTATCCTTCCCCCTGGAATGGGGTGGGAATGGGGATTTTGCAGTATCCTTCCCCTGGAGTGGGGCAGGAATGGAGATTTTGCAGTATCCTTCCCCTGCCATGCCCACCAAGCCACGCCCACCAAGCCACACCATGTCCACCAAGCCACGCCCACAGAACCATTAGTAAAAAAAATTGGATTTCACCACTGGTGCTACCCCTATATTTAAGCTAAATACTAGCATATCCAGGGTCTAAAATTAAACTATGAATTTCCTATAGGTTCATTGGTAAACTGGTTCCATTCTATTCAAAACCCCAAGTTTAAATCTCTTTTTCTTTTCATAAAATTCTCTTTGGGTATAGGTGCTGTCCAGTGGTGGGATTCAATTTTTTTTACTACCGGTTATGTGGGCGTGGCTTGGTGGGCGTGGTGTGGCTTGGTGGGCGTGGCTTGGTGGGCATAGCAGGGGAAGGATACTGTAAAATCTCCATTCCCACCCCACTCCAGGGGAAGGATACTGTAACATCTCAATTCCCACCCAACTCCAGGGGAAGGTTACTGCAAAATCCCTATTTCCTCTCAATCAGCTGGGACTCATGAGGCAGAGAATAGATGGGGGCGGGGCCAGTCAGAGGTGGTATTTACCAGTTCTCCAAACTACTCAAAATTTCCGCTACCAGTTCTCCAGAACTGGTCAGAACCTGCTGAATACCATCTCTGGTGCTGTCCCAAATCAGAATGCTTTTATGGATTCTTTAGAAATTAACCTTGTTAAAAATTTCAGGCTTGAAATAATAGCATAGAACATATAGACAAGAAGGATAGATTTAATTCCTTTTATAGTTCCACTGTTGGTCCTGAAGGGCTATGGATTTCGACTGGGATTAAAACTGGAAACCTGTACTTTATGAGGTCAAAGAAACTGCAGTGTTTTCTGAGATTCCCAGGGAATTTCTGATATATTCCTGATACAAAGGAGAGATTCAACCTAGAAATAAGGATAAATTTTCTGACAGTGAGAACAATCAACCAACGGAAGAGCTTGCCTTCGGAAGTTGTGGGAGCTTCATCACTGGAAGCTGTCAAGAAGAGACTGGACTGCCATCTGTCAGAAATAGTGTAGGGTCTGCTTGGGTGGGGGGGTGGGTTGGACTAGATAACCTACAATATACCTTCCAACTCTGTTATTCTGTCTGCTAAGTACAGTGGTACCTTGGTACTCATCGTTAATTGGTTCCAGGGTTCACAATGAGTACCACAAACGATGAGTATCAAATAATTTTTCCCATAAGGAATACTGTAGTGAGTCACAAGGCAGCTGACACCGACAAGTTCTAGCTTGTACGTTGAGTACCAAACAAATTATGAGTATTGGGACAAAATTTGAGTACCAAATTCAATGAGTTTCAAAGCAGTTGAGTACCAAGGTACCATTGTAAACCTAAAATGGAATGTCCACTGATTTCTCTTTGGTGTAGATATTTATATGACTTCTCTTGATATCAAGCTAGTTCTCTTGATTACAGCATGCTGCTTGTGTAGAAAGTTAGCACTCACCCCTCCTAGAAGAATGAAATATTTTGAGAAATATTTAAAAAGGCAGAATATTATATTTCCCCTAAAAGAGAAATGGAAATCTTAAGGGAGACAGAAACTCAGAACTTCAGCTCCCTGCCCCCAGCAGATACAGTATTTGGTGCCCATTGAGAAAGACTGGGCCAGCCTATCTACAAAACAAAAGACCTTCAGCTCCAGGATGATGGGATTATCCTTCAGGGAAAAGCCATTCAGCCACAATAGGAACTGCACAACAAGCCCCTTCATTGCATCAGCCCAGGTTTCAACCAAGCTTGACTCAGAAAACCTACAAGGTTAGTTATGACCCCTACAGCAGCCAATAGCTTGCACAGGAACAGGAAGCTCAAGGGCAAGGCCCAAGAGAGGGTATAAATAACCCTCACTCTCCACTCCATGTGGTCAGCTGCACCAGGACCATGTGCTTGATGGTTCTCCATTAAACCATCTTTCCAATCAGCCTCCATGTTTCCAGTGTCTTTCTCCCAGCTTGGAATTGAACCAGATGGATATTTCATCCAACACTTGACATGACATCAACTTACATCTCTTGAGCCCAGCAGGTTGCAAATCTGAAGCCTACAAGAACCTCAACAGGTGGCAACAGACATTCTAGATCAGAGGACTTTAAGTAGGAAAGTAGATTAATGCACTTTTGCTTCTGCTTTCCTTCCATTCCAGCGATAAGTTCGAGGTGGATTTCTGAAGAGGAAAAAGGGCAGATGTGGGGAGGGAATACCACAGGAGGGACATTTAATCAATGTCATGAAAATGTAACATCAATTGGTCTCCTAAAACGAAATTAATAATCTGTGTAAGTAGTATCATTAGGAGATAAGTGACATTTTCAGGCTTTGATTTGTATCGCATAGCAAATGCTGCCTTCATGCATTTCAAACCTTGTCAGCCCTATCCATCTTGATTAAAAGATACCAGAACCTTGGTGACCCCTGCTGGAGTGGTCTATCAAATTCCCTCTTTTCCTTACTCCTGTGATATCCTTAGGGGGGGGGAAAAGAAGAAGAAGAAGACGATAGATCGTCATCTGAATTTTGCTCAGAATGAAGGGAGAAAGGAGACATTACTCCATGTCATATTCAAATTAAATCTGGGATTTCAATACTCCCTGATTATCAGTAAGCCTTGTCATTCACTAATAAATTTCTCCTTCATCTTATCTGAATAGAGCAGACATCTCACTTAAAGGCTGAAAGGGGCTGGCAGAGGGCAGGGGGAATGAAAAGAGGAGAAGAGATCACTAAATCAGAATGTCCAACCTTGACTCCTTTAAGAATTGTGGACTTCAACTCCCAGAATTCCCCAGCCAGCCAGTTATGCTGGCTGGGGGATTCTGGGAATTGAAGTCCACACAGCTTCAAGCAGCCAAGGTTGAGAAATACTAACTAGACTATAAAGCACTGTAGCCAGTCCACAGTTAAAAGTGGGGTTCTGCTTCACAGAATTACATTGAAGAAGATGCTTTCTTTGGAGTTCCATCGAAGAGAAGCACCCCTTCTTAGCACTGCATTTTTCTAAATTTACCCACAAGTAAGCCAAACTGCTTTAGATAAAACCCTATTCAATGCAATGGAATCTTGCTTTTCAATAAACATAGGAAGGTTGCATAGTATTTTTTTTTTTCTAAATATACAGAAAAAAATAAATAAAAGTAGAATGGTCTTTAGAGTTGTTTAAAGGAATAATAATCAGTAGATCATAGGAAAGAATGTCTTGATTCTGATCAATGAACAAATAAAAGACTGGATGTTCCCTGCCTATAGATAATACACTCCGCGCATGATTGCCCCTATGACTAAAGCCTCATAAATATTTCCTAGCTATAAGATCTTATTAAGAAGGGACATCTCCCAAGAGCATAAAACTATCACGTTGTAAATTTTATTTAATTTCCCATAGGGTTTCCCATTCCTTACATATAATTAGAGTGCAGTATAGAATCCCTTTATTCTCATTTTGTGTGTGTGTATGTGGTCTATAAATACATCACTGGGAGACAGTCAACGTTTAAGATGACAAGCTTTAATGATAATTTTTTTCCCCAGACAAACTTCTTCCAATCTGTGAATCTGATCTTTAACTTCCTCTAACTAGGATTCAAGACAGTAAATATCCAACAGGCACCCAAGCCCTTTCTGCTACTATATTCCTTCATTCCTACCATTCTGGTGATAACTCCAACATCTTCTAGGATGGACGGTGAAGACAGGACCATCTGAGATAGCGAAAGTGTGGAATGCCCATGGAATAAAAATCTGAAAGTCTCTATTCGTGTTAAGTGCATAAGGACTTTTCTTCAGTGGTGGGCTGCTGCCGGTTCGGACTGGTTCGGGCGAACCAGTAGTTCCCACGATCAGCTGGCCCCGCCCACATGCCCCTGCCCTATATTTCTTTCTTTCTGGCTCAGCTGATTCGCGCAGCACAGCTGATTTCCGCTCCTCCGCTGTTCTACTTACCGGGGCTGCCTTAGAAGGTAAGCAGCTGAGCTTCAAATCGCTGTATTTTGAACGCTGCGCACAAGCGCGTTAGGCGCGTGCGCGCAAAGCACGCGATCACCGAACCGGTTGTTAAACCGGTTGCAGCCCACCACTGCTTTTCTTCCTACTGCTCACCTCCATTCTTATTCAATCTGATGAAGGAAAAGGTAAGGGAGGAGGTGAAGGAATCCCTGTGGATTTTACTCCACGAGTTGTTGTGGACTACAGGTAGTCCTCGACTTACAACAATTTCTTTAGTGACTGTTCAAAGTGACAATGACAAATGTGACTTATGACCATTTTTCAGTTAGGACCTTTGCAGCATCCCCCTGATCAGGGGATCAAAATTCAGATGCTTAGCAACTGGTTCGTATTTATGACCATTTGTCAGCCCTGGAAGCCATCTTTTTCTTTGGATCTTCAGGGCTGCCACACTTAGCGGATGGGCATGCTGTGGGAACTGGGAGGGAAGTTGGATCATGGTGATGGGGTGAGATGTATAGCCATAACAACAACAACAATCTTTCCCTGGAAGTCAAGGACGTTCAACCTGCACCTGGAGAGGCGTGACTGGGAAGCTACTCCGGTTAGGATGGTGGCCTGATTGGACCATGTGATGGACATGTGGGTGCAGGGGAAGGGACTTGGATTTCCTTTGGGTTGGGGAAAACCCGGGAGACTTCAGATTCCCCGATGTGCCAATATGACATCTCTACTAAAATGGAACTTTGAGGAAATGCCTGCCTCGGAGTCTTACTTAGTTGGGGGTGTTACTTGGAACCATGGGCATTCCACACTTGGAAAATTGCTGTGTCCCTGGGTCATGTGTTCCCTTTTGCGACCTTCTGACAAGCAAAGTCAATGGGGAAGCCAGATTCACTTAACAACCGGGTTACTAACTTATGAACTGGAGTGATTCAGTTAACAACTGTGGCAAGAAAGGTCATAAAATGGGGGAAAATTCACTTAACACATGTCTCACTTAACAACAAAAATGTTGGGCTCAATTGTGGTTCTAAGTTGAGGATTACCTGTATAGGGAGCGGTGCTCATCTCTATTACAAGGTCATTGAGCTAACGTTGTCCAAAGACATTTCCGTGGTCATGTGGCCAGCACGATGTCATGGAGCACTGTTACCTTCTGACTGAAGTGGTACCTGTTTATCTACTCACATTTGCATGCATTTTAACTGTTAGGGCGGCGTGGTGGCTCAGCAGTTAAGATGCTGGGCTCATCAGCTGGAAAGTTGGCAGACCCAGGTTCGAGACCCGAGCACCACGTGATGGGGTGAGCTCCCATCCTCACCCCAGCTCCTGCAAACCTAACAGTTTGATGAAGGAAAAATTGCTTTAAAATTATTCCTTAGAGAAAAGAACATGGGAGAAATGCTTAAAACTAGAGTATGGAGTTTTTGCATAATATTTAATACTAAGCTGCCCAGGAGGTATATCCTCTCTAGAAATCTAGAGTTTTTCTTATTTTCCATGCTTCCAATAAATCCCTTTAACTTCATGAGATACAGTAACTCCTTCCACTGAACAGAAAGCTAAAGGAAACTTCTGCACTAAAAAATGGTTGAAGAATTTCCTTCCGTGGGGATAGTCTCTACCCAACCACACATATTTGCTAAAGGATTTCCAACAGCCATCTCTACCCAGTTCTAATAGTATCTGGCTGATCCTGGCTGATCCTAAATAAGCTATGTTGGTTTGGATCCAGTTTGTACTTGGAAGGGAGTCCAAGAAATCCCAGATTTGTAGACAAGACTAGGAGGCTGAAAAAAAAAAATAACTCTCAGAAAAAGCTCAATGGCAAACTACTTTTTAATTCTTGCCAGGAAAGCAAGATATACAGTCCAAGTAACTGCAAACTCAACTCAAAGGGAGCTTTATTTTCACCTAGTTTATATCATGGGTAATTTTCAGGCCAAGTAATCAAGAAGGTCACATGTACAAAAATGTTGTTCAATTCATCATTCATTAAAAAGTAGTTATTTAGAAGAGTTCATTGTGAAACACTGCATTGATTTACAAAGTAACAAAAGTTCATCTCTTAAACATTCACCCAAAGAACCAATACCAGTCTTTTATACCTCGTTTTCCAAAACCTAAAATAGAAGTGCCTCAAGTCAGGAACATACAAACTGTCTCATAACAAAACAAACCTTTGATCCCTATCATCATTGATAAATAAAATTTGTCCAGCTTTCCATTATTTATGTAATTCTGAAGCACAATTAAAAAACTATTCCATTGTAAAGAGGATCAGCCTTGCTCCGAGGCCGTTATCTCAGATAGCATGACTGAGAGAATAGAATAGAATAGAATAGAATACAATAGAATAGAATAGAATAGAATAGAGGAGAGGAGAGGAGAGGAGAGGAGAGGAGAGGAGAGGAGAGGAGAGGAGAGGAGAGGAGAAGAGAAGAGAAGAGAAGAGAAGAGAAGAGAAGAGAAGAGAGGAGAGGAGAGGAGAGGAGAGGAGAGGAGAGGAGAGGAGAGGAGAGGAGAGGAGAGGAGAAGAGAAGAGAAGAGAAGAGAAGAGAAGAGAAGAGAAGAGAAGAGAAGAGAAGAGAAGAGAAGAGAAGAGAAGAGAAGAGAATAACAGAGTTGGAAGGGACCTTGGAGGTCTTCTAGTCCAACCCCCTGCTCAGGCAGGAAACCCTATACCATTTCATGATCATTTCATGATCATAGGGTTGGAAGAGGCTTTGGAGGTCTTCTAGTCTTGCCCAGGGAAGCAATCCTCAGACCATCCATAAACAGTTGTCCAATTTTTGCTTAAAAAATCTCCAGTGATGGAGCACCGATGACTCCAAGAGACAGGTTGTTCCACTGCTTATAAGCCTTCACAGCCAGGAAATCCCTCCTTATTTCAAGTTTGAATCTTTCTGTGCAAAGTTTTCACTTGTTAGTTCTTATTATCTTCTGGGCATGCACGCAATCTCACAACACACAGAGAGAAGGGGCCAAGTCTAGTATCACAACACTGCTGTCCTCAGTCTGTTCTCCCTTACCCACACTTGTGAACACCACAAGGCAGAGACATATATTCTTGACTCTGCGCAACCTACCACCAATTAATGCTCTATCACAAGCAACACAATACCTTGGGACGACCTTGAAATTTTCAAAGAATTCAATGAAATTCAACAATAAATCATTGTTTATGACTAAGCTTCACAATCTGGTGCCAGAGATGGAGAGGCCATTAGGTGGCAGCTGCTGTTGCTGCCCTGACAAGGAGTGAACTTATGAAATCCATTTGGGGACTAATTAAAAGAGGAAATTGTTTTCAGAGTATTTCTGCCGTCACCAAAATCTTTCCCTGGAATAAAGCTCTCCCTTCATTCTCAGCGTCTTGCTGGATATTGCTCTGACCTTTCAAACCTAAGTGGATAACTATAAGAGTCATGAAAGAAACATGTAGGCAAAAATATTCGTACTCTCTTCCCTGAACAGGCTGAAGAAAGAGTTAAATATCACATGCTTGAAGTTAAATAGAATGAGAAATTTGCCCACCACAAAGCTACGAGGGTCAAGACCATTGCAGCTCATTGAAAAGAGTCCAACTGGAATGTATGAAACAACTGAAGGTTTTTATAGCCTTGTATATGGAGAATGTGCAGGGCAGGACCTTCTTAACTGTGAAATATTTCACCTAAGATTTGGAGGTGCTGGGTTTTTTTGTTTTTGTTTTTTGTTTTGTTCTTTTCAATTCTATAAATGCATGCTTCCATTCTCATCTTGTTCTGGAATCAGAAGTTGCCCCTGAAGGACAAAAAGCCGAAAATGTGCACAGCTGAATAATGTAATAATGTAATCTGATTGTTGAAAAAAAAAAAAAGCTTGAGTTCAGTGGAATTTACTCAAGGGTAAATGCAGATGGATTTGCAGCTGTAGACCACAGGCCTTTATGTACTTACCCAGCCTCACTGAATAGGAGGGATGCAATTTAACCTCTGATTTTTTGGTGGATATTCTTTCTTTCTTTCTTTCTTTCTTTCTTTATTTCTTTCTTTCTTTCTTTCTTTCTTTCTTTCTTTCTTTCTTTCTTTCTTTCTTTCTTTCTCTTCCTTGCTTGTTTTCCTGCTTGTTTTCTTGTTTTCTTGCTTTCTTTCTTTCTTTCTTTCTTTCTTTCTTTCTTTCTTTCTTTCTTTCTTTCTTTCTTTCTGTCTTTCCTTTCTTTCTTCTTTCTTTCTTTCTTTCTTTCTCTTTCTTGCTTTTTTCTTTCTCTCTTTCTTGCTTGTTTTCTTTTTCTTTTTCTTTCTCTTTCTCTTTCTTTCTTTCTTTCTTTCTTTCTTTCTTTCTTTCTTTCTTTCTTTCTTTCTTTCTTTCTTTCTTTCTTTCTTTCTTTCTTTCTTTCTTTCTTTCTTTCTTTCTTTCTTTCTTCATGGCATTGATGGATTGAACTGAATGGAGGTAGAATTTACATAGAACCGGGTGGACGGAATTTATATGGCATTGATGTATGGAATTGAAAGGGGAAATTACCACTCTCCTGGTATTAGGAGTGGGGACAGGGGTTAAAAGAAAAACAAGATGGCAGCTGCAGCAGCATGATCAAACCTTCACAAAGGTGCCAATGCCACGTCCATGAGCAAAAAAGATGGGGTTTCATTGTACTACAGTGGTCAGCATCTTGCCTGCAAACCCCAGTGTTTGTGTACCCCATTTGTATTTTTATTTGTTTGCATTTACCATATTTTTCGGACTATAAGATGCACCGGTGTATAAAACGCACCAAGATTTCGAAGAGGTAACTAAGAAAAAAAAGTTTTTGTCCTCCCTGCCCCCAGGAGCACTCTGCAGACCTCCCACACCCTCTGCGCACCCCGTTTTCGTGCAGGGCGGGGCTTCGGGAGGCCAAAAATGGCTGTATTCGGTGTATAAGACGCACCTACATTTCCACCCTCTTGTAGGGGGGGGGGGGAAAGTG
>QLTV01002115.1:2077235-2095141 GCA_003457575.1 Thermophis baileyi | reverse complement strand
TTTTAATCTTAGAAGTATTTGGGACGCTTGAAAGTTTAAGCCGCCTACTTCAGGGGTCTCCAACCTTGGCAACTTTAAGACTTGTGGACTTCAACTCCCAGAATTCAAAGCTGGCTGAGGAACTCTGGGAGTTGAAGTCCACAAGTCTTAAAGTTGCCAAGGTTGGAGACCCCTGGCCTACTTTGACTCTTATTTCTTGTTCAGTCACTATGTCATATCTGACCCCATGGACCCTAGCATGCCAGCTCCCCCATCCTCCACTGTCTTCAAGGAGTTTGCCAAATTCATGTTCATTGCGTCAATGACACATCTCATCCTATGCCATCCCCTTCTCCTTTTGCCTTCCAACTTTCCCAACATCGGGGTCTTTTCCAATGAGTCCTCTCTTCTGTACTATAAGATGCACCGGTGTATAAAACGCACCAAGATTTCGAAGAGGTAACTAAGAAAAAAAAGTTTTTGTCCTCCCTGCCCCCAGGAGCACTCTGCAGGCCTCCCAAATCCTCTACGCGCCCTGTTTTTTTGCAAAAACGGACCCATTTTTTGCAAAAATTGGATGTGGGGGCGGGGCTTCGGGAGGCCAAAAATGGCTGCATTCAGTGTATAAGACGCACCAACATTTCCACCCTCTTTTAGGGGGGAAAAAGGTCCGTCTTATACTCCGAAAAATACGGTACTTATTTAAAAACATGTATATGGCAACCCAATTCACTCTCAGTGACTACACGTGGTTTACAAAGATAAAAACCCAATATAAAAACAAGAACCTCCACCACCCCCTCCTCTTATCCCACCTTTACTATTTTTGCAAATAACTCAAGGTGTGAAAACATATCTAATGCATGTTGCTATTCTATTTTCCCCACAGCAACCCTGTGGAGGTTGGTATTAGATTTAAGAATCAGTTTGGGTGCTTTAATCCTTTCCTTGCTAAAATAAAAAAAACAATTAACCAATATGGGATGTTTCTGGATTTTAATCTTAGAAGTATTTGGGACGCTTGAAAGTTTAAGCCGCCTACTTCAGGGGTCTCCAACCTTGGCAACTTTAAGACTTGTGGACTTCAACTCCCAGAATTCAAAGCTGGCTGAGGAACTCTGGGAGTTGAAGTCCACAAGTCTTAAAGTTGCCAAGGTTGGAGACCCCTGGCCTACTTTGACTCTTATTTCTTGTTCAGTCACTATGTCATATCTGACCCCATGGACCCTAGCATGCCAGCTCCCCCATCCTCCACTGTCTTCAAGGAGTTTGCCAAATTCATGTTCATTGCGTCAATGACACATCTCATCCTATGCCATCCCCTTCTCCTTTTGCCTTCCAACTTTCCCAACATCGGGGTCTTTTCCAATGAGTCCTCTCTTCTGTTTTGGTGGCCAAAGTATTTGAGCTTCAGCTTCAGGATCTGTCCTTCCAAAGAACATCCAGGGTTGATTTCCTTTAGGATTAACTGATTTGATCTCCTTGCAGTCCAAGGGGCTCCGAAGAACTTTCTCCAGCACCACAATTCAAGAGCATCCATTCTTCGGCGCTCAGCCTTCCTTATGGTTCAACTCTCACAGCCATACATTGCTACTGGGAAAACCATAGCCTTGACTGTATGGACCTCTGTCGGCAAGGTGATATCTCTGCTTTTTAATATGCTGTCTAGGTTTGCCACAGCTTTCCTCCTAAGGAGCAAACGTGTTTTTTAATTTGGTGGCTGCAGTCACCGTCTATACTCTATAGCAGTGTTGGCGAATCTTTTCGGCACTGAGTGCTGAAACGGGAGCACACACGTGGAGGTGGGGTAGCACCAGAAACCGGAAGAGTCCCTGGCACGCACATGCAGGAGTGCCGGAAACCACAAGAGGAGTTCCCCGGTGCGCATGGTCTTCCGGTTTTTGGCGTGCATGCGCGTGCGAAGACCAGCTGGCCGGTGTGCATGCATGTGCCAGAAACCGGAAGCTCAGCTTTCAGGTGCGTACATGCACGCCAGGGAGCTGCTGTTCTGGTTTCCGGTGCTCGCAGACGCGCGAAGACCAGCTGGCCAGCGCGCATGTGTGCGTCGGAACCCGGAACAGCAACAGGCAATGGATGGCGTGCCCTGAGAGATGGCTCTTTGTGCCACTTCCGGCATGCATGCCATAGGTTTGCCATCACGGCTCTATAGTGATCTTGGAGCTCAAGAAAATAAAATCTGAAATGTATTTGAATATAAGTAGCTCTGGTTGGTAGTTGAGCTGTTGGTCTGAGCTCCGAACTTGGCAAATTTGGTTGCAAACGTTTCGTCACCATTCGAGGAGACATCGTCAGTGCGCTTTGAATTGTGCTCGTCTGTCAGAGTACTGGCCTTTAAATACCTTTTTATGTGTCGATCGATCCAGTCTACCAATCGCTGAGAGCAAAAGAACTGCATCAACCGCAATCCCGAAGAAAGCATTTAAAACGAACAAACAGGCACCCCACTATGCAACAACAAAAATCACACAATTCATCAGCTTACAAGAAATCGGACCACGTCTCGGTAGCAATAACCAGCCATTCAACCAGACCATGACTCAGCAGTATCCAAACAAACAACACTCATTTACATCACACAGACGGTACTTAAAACCAAAGACCATGCCTCAGTAACAACAGCCAGCCAATCAAACGGTCCAAAGTCAGACCGTGACTCAGACACAGCTGAAAAAACAACACCCACACTAATTTGCATCACATAAAAAGGTATTTAAAGGCCAGTGTTCGGACAGACGAGCACAATTCAAAGCGCACGGACGATATCTCCTCGAATGGTGATGAAACGTTTGCAACCAAATTTGCCAAGCTCGGAGCTCAGACCAACAGCCCAAAATAAAATCTGCCCCTGCTTCCATTTCTTCCCCTTCTATTTACCAGGAAGTGATGGGATGCCATGATATTATCCCTCCATTAAAAAAAAAAAATAGGATGACAGCATATTCAGAGCCAAAGGACAAAGTGTTTAGTTTTGATTACAAATGACTTGATAGTTTATTTTAGTCAGTCTTGTTAATTAAGCGTCAAGATAAATGGATGCGTATAATTATGGAGTCAAACAACTAATGACTCAAACAATAGTGATGTCAGGTTTTTTTCCACTGTTTCACTTTATGTGCTCAAACATTGTCTTACCTATCGATTGCTGAATATATTTGCATTTTCAGTGTTAGATTGGGGCATGAGATTATTGCCCATTAAGAAAAGCTCATGCAGGGGATGATACAAGAAAGAAATAATGTTGTGCTGCACCCTGCAATTTCAGTTCCTGAAAAGTTGTTTTCTCCTAGGAGAAAAAGGTTTCTAATTTTCTATCTTCTTCTCAGGATGATTGGCAATTGCCTTTACATTTTTCTTGTTTGCATATGTATTTGTGTGTGTGTGTGTGTGTGTGTGTGTGTGTGTGTGTGTGTGTCTGTTTTACTTTCCTTTATACTTGGAAGCAATAGAGGGTTCTGATGGGTGTGTGTAACAGCTCCCTGTTACAAATCTATAGTCGGTAGTCCTAGATTTTTCAACAGTTTGTTTAGTGACCGTTCAAAGTTACGACACTGAAAAAAGTGACTTATAACTGTTTTTCACACTTGCAGCAACTCCATGGTCATATGATCAAAATTAGACATTTGGTAACTGGCTCAGGTTTATGACGGTTACAGTGTCCTGGGCTCATGTGATCACCTTTTGTGACGTTCCGACAAACAAAGTCAATGGGGAAGCTAGATTCACTTAGCAACGTTGCTAATTTAACAACTGCAGTGATTCACTTAACAACTGTGTCAAGAAAGGTCATAAAACGGGGCAAAACTCCCCAACTATCTTACTTAGCAATGGAAATGTTGAGCTCATTTGTGGTCAAGAATTACCTGTACAGCTCTTTTTTCACACATAAACCTTCACTTGGTCTGTACACATACACCGGAAGAAGGATGATTGCTAATGTGGGAAGTCATAATTTGACTAAATCAAGAGAAAATTTAAGTGTTCTTTTTTTGCAATCTTTGAACTGATGAAATTTTCATAAATGTGGCTGTGCCAATGGAATGAAGAGGTGGGTGTGAAAGACAATGCATTAAGGTTTTTAAACCATCTGTTTGGTGTGTTGGAGGTTCTTTTTGATTGATTAGGTACCATCAAGTCATTTTTGACTCCTAGCAACCACATAGATAGTGCTGGAGGTAGCTGTGCCATTATTAATGTTCAGTATAATTTAGCTACTCATTTGCCATCTCTGGATATGGAACTGACCTTGATGAGAGATGCTCCTGTCCTTCCCACAAGGGGAATATGTGTGATTGGGGTTGTCTACGGAGATTCTCAGTCATCCAGAATTAGAATAGAGCTGGAAGGGATCTTGGAGGTCTTCTAGTCCAGCCCCCTGCTCAAGCAGAACCTATACCATTTCAGACAAGTGACTGTCCAGTCTCAATGGTGAAGCACCCACAACTTCTGAAGGCAAGCTGTTGCACTGGTTAATGCACTGTTAGAAAGTTTCTCCTTAATTCCAGGTTGCTTCTCTTCTTGATTAGTTTCCATCCATTGTTTCTTGTCCTGCCCTCTGGTGCTTTGGAAAATAAATTGACTCCCTCCTCTTTGTGGCAGCCTCTCAAATACTGGAATACTGCTATCATGTCTCCCCCCTCGTCTTTCTTTTCTCTAGACCAGTGATGGCGAACATTTTTCTTCTTGCGTGCCAAAAGTGGGAGTGCGCATGCGCGCTAGCACACACGCGTGCCAGCACACAGCCCCCCACATGTGTGCCACACTGCACATGCACGCATCCCCGCGCATCCCACCCACCCGTTGGGCCGTTTTTCACCCTCAGGCTTCCCTGAAGCCTCCGGAGTGCAAAAAACGGCCCAATGGGCAAACCGGAAATCCGTTTTTCCGAACTTCCGGTTTGCCCGTTAGGCCGTTTTTCGCACTCCGGAGGCTTCAGGGAAGCCTCCTGAAGCCTCCAGAGGGCAAAACAGCCTTCCCCAAGGCCGAAAATCAGCTGGCCAGCGCGCACATGCACACTGGAGCTGACATAGGGCAACGCCTCGCGTGCCCTCAGATATGGCTCCACGTGCCACCTGTGACACGCATGCCATAGGTTCGCCATCACGGCTCTAGACTATCCAGGTCATGGTTGTCCCAAAGATGCTTTTTCAAAAAGCAGCTGGGCTTTCTTTGTTTTTCCTTGAAGACATTTCACTTCTCATTCAAGAAACGTCTTCTTCTGACTGCTTTTTCAGTTCTGACTGTCAAAACTGAAGCAGCTTCTTGGATGAGAAGCAAAACGTCGTCAAGGAAAAACAAAGAAAGTCCAGTTGCCTTTTGAAAAAAAACACCTTTGGGTCTGATTGGGGTGCAACCTCCATATGATGGAAGTACAATATGGTAGAATGCACTTTCGTGTGATTTGTGCTTGCTCTACTTTGATATTCGTATTTATAAGGTTTTTAATAGAGCGCTCAAAAAATGAGAGTCAACAGTATGAATGTGATGTTGAATTGTAGTCCAAAAATCTGCAACCTGTCTCAATATGAAGAATTTAGGATGTGTTAGGGTGATGTAGGTGACGGCCAGTGAAATTATTTGACTGTGTAAAATGACTAGTACGGTCAACTTAAAATCCTGGACGGAAAGCATACAAGCACACACTATCTAAATACGAATCAATTTTCTACTCACATTGTGGGAAAACTGATCAATGTGATTCTGTGTAGTATCACATTTAATCTATTGGTAAAGATTTGAGTGACATTGTATCTTTGCTGTATTATTTATGTATTAATGCCCTTCTTCTTTTCTTTCTTTTCTTAATATTTGTGTTATTTTCTGCTTTTAATTCATTTTGTTTTATTATTTACCATGGTACTTGGTCGTTGTTTTGTCTTGTGTTATAAATTAATAAGCAACTAGAAGAAAAGAAGAAGAATGCCTTATATCTTAAAAAAAGGTGGATCACATAGATTTTTCTGTTTATCAACAAGCTGGATTGTCAGAAATCTTCATTTGAGGCACCCTTTTAAACAAATGTAGGGCATGTATACTTAATGAAATGTCAGCTGCACCTAGAGTAACTTTTTGCGAATGATTTGTTGATGCTTTCTTACAGGATTTTTTTTTTAAATTTCCTTGAAGGTTAACCATCCAAATACCAACCAAGCCTGTCCATGCTTAGCTTCCAAATCTAGATAAAATCTGCCAAGCACCACCACATGCTGAGGCACATATATATTAATGCAGTTATTTTTCTTCAGGTCTCACATGCTTTAGATTCTTGCATGTTATAGTCAGATCAAAATTGTCCAGCAAAATTGCACATACAATGTGTTGAAATGTGCCTATTTAGGAAAAATGAGCACAAAAATAAAAGTCTGTATGAATATAAATGGAAATTTTCTATCTTTTTTTCTCTTAAATTGCAGAAGGAAATGAATATTTGATGGGACAGGCTGCTGGCTATTTTACTTATTTATTTATATTTATTAAAATGACTTGTATGGAACCGAACTCACAAAATGTAACAAAATAAGCAATAAACATTTGTTTTTGTTTTTTTTAAATATATATAAAGCAAGACAAAGGCCAAAAACGCAACATACTCGAAGTCCTACTATAGGTTTTCCAGATGGATTTATCCAATATCCTGATCCAGTGTTTGGAATAAAAAAAAGGAAGTTTTTAAACCTGAAGACTCTCTGAGATAGTGACAGAACAAAGAATGTGCTTTGCTGGACCCGTCCTATGTATGAGCAATCAACATCCAGCAAAGATCATAATCAAGAGGGAGACAAGCTATCCTCCAAAGCACCAGAAGACAAGACAAGAAGCAATGGATGGAAACTAATCAAGGAAAGAAACAACCTAGAACTAAGGAGAAATTTCCTGATAGTTAGAACAATTAAACAGTGGAACAACTTGCCTCCAGAAGTTGTGAATGCTCCAACACTGGAAGTTTTTAAGAAGAGATTAGATAACCATTTGTCTGAAGTGGTGTAGGGTTTCCTGCCTAAGCAGGGGGTTGGACTAGAAGACCTCCAAGGTCCCTTCCAACTCTGTTATTGTATTCTATTCAAAACTTCAAGAGAGCAACATGAATGGCTTAGAATAGAATAAAATAGAATTCTTTATTGGCCAAGTGTGATTGGACACACAAGGAATTTGTCTTTGGTGCTTCCTGCCTGCTTCTCCTTTTTTCTTATATTGCTACAATGATTGCTTAAATGCTGTTGGAAGCCCACTTGAGCCTCGGGCGAAAAGCAACATAAATATAGAAAGAGGGGAGTTACCATCATAAAATGCTGGGATAGAAGGAAAAGCTGGCTTAAGAAGGTGGAATGTAAGGTTCCAAATGGCTTGTTTCTACTTGGAAGGGCCGCTCAGGCCTGGAAGACCCGCTCGGAGAAGAGATCTTCCAACCTCTTGAAGGAGATTTGTCAAAGGCCGTTCTTGCCAATTAACTGCCACTTTTAGGCTTATCAGTCATCAAGGTCTGAGCCTCGTTCTGGTTCACTGCAGCTCAGCAAAAAAAGTCTTTGATCAGATCCCCTGAATGCGCCAGCAAGGTCATTTCAAGAAAAAAAGCTGGATAGAACCCATTCATGGAGCATAATGGCATTCCACACAATAGCTGCCGAGAAAGGGACAAGGTTGCATCTTTTTTTTTAAAAAAAAAACCGTTTAAAAGTAATTCTGAGCTTTTTGTGCGTGTGAGAGGGTGTGCAGAAGCACACAAAGAGAAAGAGATTCAAATAGAAGAGGTTTGTCTGATGATTTATGAAGAGAGTGGTCTCCAAAGGCTGAAAAAAAAAGTCCATTTAAAAATAGCTGAATGGCCACATGATGCCAATCGCCATCCATAGTCCATAAGGATTGAGGCAGCGGTTAAATTGCACGAATAAAAATACTGGTGTTAAATATATCTCTAGCATAAGTCGGGGATTCTTATAGGAGATGATTTACACAATAAGGCAAAAAATGCTCAAATATTGAGAAATCAGCTGTATGCATGTTGACCTGATTAAACTGTGTGTGTGTGCGCGCGCGCACACACACATATGCGTGCACGGGGATGAACCTGACTATTTTCTTTGTTTTAACTTCACACTTTTTCAGGTTTTTTTTGAGCACAACTCAGCTCCCCACCCAGTTGTAATTTTTGATTTCAAGGCTGCATGAAATTTAAAGGCGCTTTGTCCAGCTGTTTTCACAACTCCTATGCAGTTGTAGACACAGATAATAATAATATTAATAACAACAACAGAACAACAGAGTTGGAAGGGGCCTTGGAGGTCTTCTGGTTCAACTCCTGCTCAAGCAGGAAACTCTGTACCAGTTTACTCTAAGGCAGCGGTTCTCAACCTGTGGGTCGCGACCCCTTTGGGTCACCGCGCACGTTAGCCCGCCATCTTGGTGCCACCGTCACTGCAGGGGTGAAATGCTCCCGGTTCGGCCGTGCCTGCGGGTCGCCGGACAGCCGGTAGCGACAGAAGTGGGAGACTTTGCCCACCCGCCCGGACGCCGCCATTTGTGTTCTTTTACCCTCTGCGCATGTGCAGAACGCTTTGCGCATGCGCAGAGGGTCAAAGAACCCAAATGGTGGCGTCTGGGCGAAGTCTCCCGCTTCCGTCGCTACCGGCTGTCCAGCGACCCGCAGGCAAGCCCGAACTGGGAGCATTTCACCCCTGGTGCCACGCCCCCTTTGTCACCTCATCCCACGTGGGGAGGGGGCAGGGGTCACGGCGGCGGGGGGTGTCGCGGCGGTGGTGGTGGTCGCGGGGGGTCGCGGCATTAGAAAGGTTGAGAACCACTGCTCTAATGAACCTAGTTTTGCATCTAATATTATCCTCACGTCACTGTACATACGTAATTCTGCATGCATTCTTAAATCACTATTGTGCAACTCTGTAACAAAATTCAAAGAACAGCAGTGCCAAAGGGTAACTGGATTCCTTTTTTTTTTTTTTTTGCATTTGGGTTCTGGTTGACATATTAATTCAAGAAATGCAAACTAGAGAGTTTCCTCTTAAAATATGAAAACCAAAAGGGTCTTTGTATTAAATATCAATAACACCTATTTCATGCAAACTTTTCGCTGCATACCACTTTCTTTACAGATGGAATGAGCTCTCTCAAATCCATTTCAAATGGATGTAGATGAGCCTTCTTTATTTCTGAGAAGGAAGATTCTGCATTGCAACCTCTTAGATCTTGCTGCTTTGGGGCCAAAGCAATGCATAATGAACAGAACAGAACAGAACAGAATGGGAGTGGACAGGGCAGGGCTGGGCAGGGCAGAATAGAATAGAATAAGATCGGAAGAGCGAGGGGAAGGGAAAGAGGGAAGATCGCGGGGGTGGGGGTAGCAAGAAAAAAAGAATGGAATGGAATGGAATAGAATAGAATAGAATAGAATAGAATAGAATAGAATATAGAATATAGAATAGAATAGAATAGAATAGAATAGAATAGAATAGAATAGAATAGAATAGAATAGAATAGAATAGAATAGAATAGAATAGAATAGAATAGAATAGAATAGAATAGAATAGAATAGAATAGAATAGAATAGAAATATTTGGCCAGCCCAAGTGTGACTAGACACACAAGGAATTTGTCTCCAAAGCAGAAGCTCTCAGTGTACATGCAAAGCAACAGAGTAATAATAATTATAATAATGATAATGCATAATGAATAGAATAGAACAGAACAGAATGGAGCCGACGTGGCGAGGTGGCGCAGTGGTTAGAGTGCAGTACTGCAGGCTACTTCAGCTGACTGCTAGCTGCAGTTCGGCAGTTCAAATCTCACCAGGCTCAAGGTTGACTCAGCCTTCCATCCTTCCGAGGTGGGTAAAATGAGGACCCAGATTGTTGGGGGCAATATGCTGACTCTGTAAACCGCTTAGAGAGGGCTGTAAAAGCACTGTGAAGCGGTATATAAGTCTAAGTGCTATTGCTAGTGCTATAATAATGATACCAATAGGAGGGAGTAGTAAAGAAGATGGGAAGGATAATCATAATACTACAGTCATACAACATGGGTAAATACACTTAGACATAAGACAATGCTGTGGGAATTAGGTGTTCAGCAGAATGATGGCACGAGGGAAAAAGCTGTCTCTGTGTCTAGTTGTTTTGGCATGCAGTGCCCTATAGCAGTGTCCCGAGGGGAGGAATTAAAACAGTTGATGTCCAGGATGTGAGGGGTCTGTAGATATTTTCTCAGCCCTCTTTCTGACCTGTGCAGTATACAGGTCTTCCATGGAAGGCAGGCTGGTTGAATTTGTTCTTTCTGCAGTCCTAACTATCCGCTGGAGTCGGATAGTTTGGTTGCTGTGCCAAACCAGACAGTTATAGAAGTACAAATGACAGACTCAATAATTCCTCTGTAAAACTCTATCAATGGATGGAAACAACGGATGAAAACTGACCAAACAATGGATGGAAACTAACCAAGGAGAGAAGCAATCTAGAACTAAGGAGAAAATTCCTAACAGTGAGAACAATTAACCAGTAGAATGGCTTGCCTTCAGAAGTTGTGGATGACCCATCACTGGAGTCTCTTTGAAAAAGGGACTGGGCAGCCATTTATCAGAAATAGTAGCAGGTTGGACTAGAAGACCTCCAAGGTCCCTTCTGTTGCTGTTACTGTTACCTGTTTCGTTGCTCTACCAAATCAGACAGTTATAAAGGTACAAATGACTGCCTCAATAATTCCTCTGTAAAACAGTATCAACAGCTCGTGGGGCAGTCTGAACTTCCTAAAAAGTTGACGCAGGAAGAACATTCTCTGTTGTGCCTTTTTGATTATGGTTAGGTAGACTTTTCAGAGATTTTTCAGATCTACCGTATTTAATAGGCGGTGGTGAAAATGAAGTTGTGCTATGCCAAAATATTTATTTATTTATTTTGCACTTTAATCGATCTCATTCAATTCAATGGAAAAGAAATGGCTTGCATTTTCCGCCTCGAGGAGAATATGAGCAGGGATCTGTTTCCTACCTTCATTTCAATATGAGATGGATGGGAAAGTGATTGTGGCTAATTGCTTTCACTTTTACTGTCTGACCCTCAGTGAAACCATATTCACTTCTGTTAGAAAATGAATCACAATTGTTGCTGCTTGTCTTGAGCTGCCCACACCCTTCCTTGACTTCTCACACATTCCAGTTAAAAACCAAGGAAGGACATTATAACTTATACGAAGCCAGAGTGCTGAAGTGCATTGGAGAATTAGGGAAAGGAAGTTTTTAAAAATTCAGCAATACTAGCACTCTAGTTAGATTAGAGAGCCATTTCCTGCCAGAATAGATTGCATAAAGCAATTCCTTTGAAAGAGGTAATCTAAGTTTTTAAAAGGTGTTTGAATTCAAGATGGAGGTTTTCCGGTTCTTCAGGAAGCCTGAACAGAAAAATGGCATTTCAAGCTCAAATGTTTGGCAGTCTCCAGTTCGAAATCCTTCCGGAATGATCAGAACACTCATTTCAAATTTGAAATGAACATTTCGGGCTTGAACTGTTTCAGATTTGAGACATTTATGTACTTCAATCTGCCACATAATAAGGAGGGAGAAAGAGGGGAGAACGAGAAGATGCAAGTTCCTCTTTTGGGAAAAAAAAAAAACTTTTGCAAAACAAGCCACATTTTTAGCTTCCCTGGTTTGGTAGAAAAGACTAGCAAAGCTTTTATGAGAAACTTTCACTCCCAAAAGGATAATAGGCAGGAAACACAGTACATCTTCTCACACACACACACACACACTTCATTTTTCTGCTAATGAGACACTGAGGTCATGAGCTAAAGTGTTCTTTAAATTTGAAGCATGGAAGAAACCATAGTCAATGGGAGGGAGGGGGGAAGAGGAAGCCTTTAAAAACTACAGTGAGAACGCAAAGGACGGGCTCCTGAGGAGTTAAAAGAATCTTCTATAACTTGACCCCCTTCATTAGAACTGTTTAAAATGCACCCAGGGTGCTATTTAAACGCCTTAGTTATAGTTGTGGATATGTGCATATGCACACATGTGGAAAAAAGAGGCATATACGTCAGATTTGAAATTTGACCACTCTCCAAATTTAGAGAGTAGGTGAACCTCTACTGCTGCTCAAAACTCACTGCCTCTCCAGTGGAATTTCTGTCTGCTTTCCTGCCAAACATGGGGGCTGGGCTGGTGTGTTTAGAAAATGGGGAATCCAGATGTTGTCTCTCCTCCCTGATTCTATGGATGAAAGATTCAGTCTTATTCCAGGAACTCAGGTTTCTACAGGTAGTCCTCGACCTACGACCACAATTGAGCCCAAAATTTCTGTTGCTAAGTGAGACATTCATTAAGTAAATTTTGCCCCCCAAATACCACCTTTCTCATCACAGTTGTTAAGTGAATCATTGTGGTTGTAGGTTAGTGACATGGTTGTCCTGGGTTTTCCTCATGGTTCTGACTCCACTCAGTTTATTTGAGGTCAGCAATGGTGGATTAGGCAGGACGTGAGGTAGGATTTATTAGGGAATCAAGAATCATTTCAGGGGTGGGTTCTGGATCCTTTTGCTGCCGGTTCATTCAGGGTCGCGCCTGCGCCCGCAGCAATCAAAAAATAGCAGAAGCAAAATCCAAGATGGCAGCACCCACGGAGACACCGACGACACCGGCTCCGTGACGTCATTGCCGAGTTACTAACGGTTCTAAAGAACCGGATAGAACCGGTAGGAACCCACCTCTGATCCATTTGATCTGTAGCCATGAAGTGCTGATCCCTGGTGTTAGTCAGCATTTTTCAGATGGATAAAAGGAACTTATCTTTAGAGCAATCTGGCCAAATTGTCCGGCATTGTTTTGTCTACATAACAATTTTAAATATTGTATATCACTCAAAGACTTTGCACGGTTGGGTGATCTTAAAAACTTGGCAAAATAAAATTATTAGCGCAATTCAATTGAAACTACCAACTATTTCGTCCCTCTTTTCCGTTTAAATCCCATTTTAAACATGCAACATCTGTTTTTAAGATTTTTATTTGAAGATGTAAACTGTTGCTATTCATGAAGGGTCAGTGATCTAACACAGGGTTTCTCAACCTGGGAAACTTTAAAATGTATGGACTTCAACTCCCAGAATTCTTGGAGTTGATGTCCAAACGTCTTACATTAGCCAGGTTGCGAAACACTGGTCTAACAATCAATCAATCAATCAATCAATCAATCAATCAATCAGACAATCAGACAATATGGCTGGTCAGTGTATATCATTAAAATATTTAATTATTTACTTAATTTCTAATAACTTCTAATAACTTATGTTTATTAATGAAATATAACAGTACAAAAATTAAAAGACTATACTTAAAGCATTCATTTGTTTTTAACATAGTCCCAGAGTAGTTGTAGAAAGCAAAACAAAAACAAAAAATGATTCTAAATATCATTCTTATCTATCTTCTAGACCAGCGGTTCTCAACCTGTGGGTCGTGACCCCTTTGGGGGTCGAATGACCCTTTCACAGGGGTCGCCTAAGCGTGCGCTAGCCTGCCACGCTCCCTTTGTCACCTCATCGCGGGGAGGGGGCAGGGAGGGGGTCGCGGCGGTGGAGAGGGGGTCGCGGTATTAGGAAGGTTGAGAACCACTGTTCTAGACAGATGGATCACATAAATATTTAAAATAAATAAATCAAGGGAACAAAGGGCAAGCTGGAGGATAAACTTTTATCCAAAGCATACCCACTATCTACTGTATTCTGCTGCAGTTCTTCAAAAGAAGTCTCTTCTTTTTTCCCTCAAATGGAAGCTTCCTTTCTTCCATTTGCACATACAATAATTAGCATCTAAAACTCCAACCTGCAATTATGCATATGGTAGCCTCAACACTGTGTGATAGCCAGTGGTGGGATTCAAATTTTTTTTACTACCGGTTCTGTGGGCGTGGCTTGGTGGGCGTGACATGGCTTGGTGGGTGTGGCTTGGTGGGCGTAGCAGGTGAAGGATACTGCAAAATCTCTATTCCCTCCCTACTCCAGGGGAAGGTTACTGCAAAATCCCCATTTCCTCCCGATCAGCTGGGACTCGGGAGGCAGAGAATAGATGGGGGTGGGACCAGTCAGAGGTGGTATTTACTGGTTCTCCAAACTACTCAAAATTTCCGCTACCGGTTCTCCAGAACTGGTTAGAACCTGCAGAAACCCACCTCTGGCGATAGCCTTGCATTAACTGGAATTTGGCTCACATTAAATGCAACCTGATATCAATGTATAGCTCACATAAATTGAACATTATCATATTCAAACTCGCACTATTGTGACTTAGCTGTATTTGTATTTTAAGAGAAAATCCCACTTGTATCAAAGGAGGTATACTACAAACCGTGGAATTACAAGCCTGCAAGACTGGATTGAAGAACTAAATTTGAGCTTTAGATGTTGGGTGTCTCACTTGGTATACAACTCCATATGGCATCAGCCAAGTTTCAAACTGACCCTCAGCCAAATCAGAAATGTTTCTGAATTTGCATCATTAGGTCTCATGGAAACATCACAACTCCATTCATTATATCTAAATATTTGTATATTCGGATACAAAGCTGAAGCCATCCATGATGTGGCATTAATGAGACAAAATCAATATCCAAAGACTGGGATAGCAATAGCAATAGCACTTAGACTTATATACCGCTTTACAGTGCTTTACAGCCCTCTCTAAGCGGTTCACAGAGTCAGCATATTGCCCCCAACAATCTGGGTCCTCATTTTACCCACCTCGGAAGGATGGAAGGCTGAGTCAACCTTGAGCCTGGTGAGATTTGAACCGCCGAACTGCAGCTAGCAGTCAGCTGAAGTAGCCTGCAGTACTGCACTCTAACCACTGTGCCACCTCGGCTCTTAAATACAGCAACTCCTTGACTTACGACCACAATTGAGACCAGAATTTCTGTTGCAAAGCAAGGCGGTTGTTCAGTGACTTGCGCCCAATTTTCTGAATGTTGGTTGTTGAGTGAACCACTGCAGTTACAGTAAGTGAATTACACGCGTCTGACTTTTCCCATTGATTTTTCTTATTGGAAGACGGCTGGGAACATCACAAATGACAAGTACATCACCTGTTCTGACCAAGGCTTCCTGATAAATAATACCGCACACACGGAGTCCCAAAAACCTCTTTTTATTTTAACGGCTGTGAATTCTGTTCATTCCCAGCCGTATTAAGTCCCGAACAAGATTAATTAGTCCGACAAAAGTCTTTTGGAAGAAGGCTGATATCACCAACCTTTATCTCTTTTGACACGCTGCCAAAGACCTAATTGGCAAGGAGCTTTGCAAGGCCAAACAGAACACGGAGTCAGAACTGAAAATGCTGAGACACGAATTGAACCAAGTTGCTTCCTGCAACGAGCACATCCGTTTGCTCCACTTTTATATCCTATGGGAGGGGCCAATCATCTCCAAGCCTTACTCCCGAGTAGTCCTTTTCCTCCATTCTTGCCTTCTGGCAGCTCTGCGCATGCGCGCATTGGGAACAGGCTCCCCCTGTTCCTCTGCCTTGCTCATGTCAGCCTCTGGAGGCTCTGGAGTCAGCACAGACCTCCCAGATGGCCCGGGCTGGATCTCTGCCTCTGGCACCGAGCCTTCTCGAGACTCCAGGCCTGGCCCATGTTCCTCCCCAGTCTCCTCACTGTCCGACTCTGCTGGCAGCTCCGCAGGCCGCTGGCGGACCACAACATCACCCCAGGACATTGTAAATTGTAAATACATGTCAGTAGCCAAGTGCCTGAATTTTGACCATGGGGATGCTCCAATGAACATACTGTAGATGTGAGGACTGGTCATAAGTCACTTTTTTCAGTACTATTGTAATTTCGAACGGTTTTTAAAGGAATGGTCATAAGTTGAGGACTACAAATAGACAATTCTTCTTAAAATAGGCTTTAAACGTGCTGCTGTTGCTTTTTTCCACTAGCCCAAATTAAAGCAGGCTTTAGGTTGAATCATTTGTATTTCTATTTCTGTTAAGAAAGAGGCTGCTTGATGCCATTTACAATAAGTGGACATTAATTAATGTTAAATTACAATGGAATTCCTGTTGAATTGGATATGACATCTACATTAATAGTCAGTGAGTTTATTCTGATTAATGTTATCACAGCCGTTAAGTGCTGGGATTTATAATCATTTGCCAGGAATGCTAACTGAAAGCTCTTTAGTCAGATTTTTCATGAAGGGAAACAAGCATAAAATGTAATGAAAGCCTACCATTAATTTAAATAACTATTTTGTAACATATGCATACTGAGCACCCTCATGCAAGACCTTGGGCTGAAGAGAGTCTAGGCAGATGCTTCAGGAAAAGAAAAGAAAAAAGTGGAAATTCCCTCTATTCTTGGATTTACATATTTGCTAAAGAAACAGGAATATAATCTTTGGAAATTGCATACTAAAGTTAAGACTGGAGAGGTGTAAATTTGAGCTTAAAGTCAAATTTAAAGTATTGGGACTTGTGTTTATGGTCATTCTATAACAGGGGTGTCAAACTCAAGGCCCGTGGGCTGGATGTGGCCCGCGGGGTGTTTAGATCTGGCCCACAGGGCCGCCCTGGAAACAGCAAAGGACCAGCCGGTGGGGCCTCTGCAAGTGAAAACGGAGGTCGCGACGGCCACGTGCGGCCCTCCTAACCTCCATTTTCGCTGGAAGAGGATTGCAGGAGGCTGTCGCAGGCGGAAACGGAGTTTGGGAGCCTGCTAGCAGAGTGCTTGGGCCACCACAGGTGCCCCCGACACGAGTGACATCTAGTTGGCCATGCCAACTCTGGCCATGCCCCTCTGCCCCCCTGAGGTCAAACACAACCCTCAATGAAATCGAGTTTGACACCCCTGTTCTATAACAATTATTTCCACCCCTGTATTTGTCTGCCCTTATCTTTCTATTAAGGTAGTCCTCAACTTAGGACCACAATTTGGGTCTCTTCCATTCCTAAGTTGGGAGGTTGTTAAGTGACTCATGCCTGATCTTATGATCTTTTTACCATGGCAACTCAGCAAATCACAAAGCCATTAAATGAATCCGGCTTCCCCTCTTCAGATTTTACTTGTCAGATGCTGGGTGGGAAGGTTGCAATTGATGATCATGTGACCTCAATACACTGCAACTGTCATAAATACATGCCAGTACCCCAATTTTGACCATTTGGCCATGGGGACTCTGGGATGGGGGTAAGTGCGAGGATAGGTCATAAATCAGTTTTTCAGTGCTGGCATAATTTTGAATGGTAGCTAAATGAATGGTTGGAAGTTGAGAACTACCTGTACAACCCTGGTCAATCCTTACAATCCTTATATTGATTGTTTCCCAGTATGATTTGATTGCTTCTTTGTACCCTATGACTATCATTAAGTGTTGTACCTTATGATTCTTGATGAATGTATCTTGTCTTTTTATGTACACTGAGAGCATATGCACCAAAGACAAATTCCTTGTGTGTCCAATCACACTTGGCCAATAAAGAATTCTATTCTATTCTACATCTCTCTGAGTAGAGTTTTCTTTTTGGTCATCACTCCAAGATTGCCATCTTGGTTAAAGAATTTTGACTGGTAGGATCCAGGAAGAGAGCTTTCTCTGCCATTGCCCTGCCCTTTGCAACATCTTACCCAAGAGATGGGCTGGGATGATATGATAAGTATTCCAATATCTCAGGGGCTGCCACAAAGAAGAGGGGGTCAACCTATTCTCCAAAGCCCCTGAAGGCAGGACAAGCAGCAATGGATGTAAACTAATCAAGGAGAGAAGCAACCTAGAAATAAGAATAGAATAGAATAGAATAGAATTTTTTATTGGCCAAGTGTGATTGGACACACAAGGAACTTGTCTTGGTGCATATGCTCTCAGTGTACATAAAAGAAAAGATAAGTTCGTCAAGAATCATAAGGTACAACACTTAAT
>QLTV01002115.1:2066155-2077125 GCA_003457575.1 Thermophis baileyi | reverse complement strand
TTCTGGTGTGCAGTGCTCTATAGCGTCGTTTTGAGGGTAGGAGCTGACACAATTTATGTCCAGGATGCGAGGGCTCAGTGAATATTTTTACAGCCCTCTTTTTGACTCATGCAGTATACAGGTCCTCAATGGAAGGCAGGTTGGCAGTAATTGTTTTTTCTGCAGTTCTAATTATCCTCTGAAGTCTGTGTCTGTCTTGTTGGGTTGCAGAACCAAATCAGACAGTTATAGAGGTGCAGATGACAGACTCAATACTTCCTCTGTAGAACTGTATCAGCAGCTCCTTGGGCAGTTTGAGCTTTCTGAGTTGGCACAGAAAGAACATTCTTTGTTGTGCTTTTTTGATGACTTTTTGATGTTAGGTGTCCATTTAAGGAGAAATCTCTTGACAGATAGAACAATTAATCGGTGGAACGATTTGCCTCCAGAAGTTGTGGGTGCTCCAACACTGGAGGTTTTTAAGAAGAGACTGGACAACCATTTGCCTGAAATGGAATAGGGTTTCCTGCCTCAGCAGAGGGTTGGACTAGAAGACCTCCAAGGTCCCTTCCACCTCTGTTATTCTATTAGGTGGTCCCTCGCTCTTCTGGCCTTCAGAAAGAGTGTTAAGACCTGGCTTTGCCAATTGGCATGGGGGTCAGCGAGTGATGTGCAACCCCGGGGATTATTATTATTATTTTTATTTATTAAATTTGTATGCCGCCCAACTCCCAAGGGACTCTGGGCGGCTCACAACAATATAAAAAACTATTAAAAGAAAACATAATAAAAACATTTAAAAACAGTTAAAAACTCATACACACCGTTTCATGGCCGGATCTCGCCAATTATGATGGGTGTTGTGAGGATGTTCTCTTCATCTTGTTAACCTTTTCACTTAATTCTGTAAATCTACCTTTAAAATGTTGTTTTAACTTTGTTCTTATTTATGCTTTTATATCATGATCCACTTTTATTATTAAGCTCTCCAGGAATGTGATGGATAAGGAAATAAATAATTGCCCAGGAATGTGATGAATAAGTACATATATAAAATACTTTTATTTATATTGTCAGTATGTGATTCTAACTGCCCCATAGCTGAATTGAAAACCATGAAACTAAGGTTCAACTCAGTTTTTCCTAAAGATTTATGGGTTTCCCAGTTTCCAAACAACTGAGTCCAGCAACCCAACATGATTAATATTTCATTAGGAAATCCAGGGAAACTGTATTCTACAAATGAAAATTTTAGAAAAATAATATTAATGCCCTGTGGCTGGATTGTTCCAGATAAGCCAACTCCTGTTAAGAAAATGTTTTGAGTTATCCTCTTCCTTGAACATATTCCACAAACACAATTCACAATTCTCTATGCCAGTGTTTTTGAACTTTGGCAATTTTAAAAAGCATGGACTTCAACTCCCAGAATTCTCCAGCCAACTGAAGTCCACACATCTTAATGTTGCCAAGGTTGAAAAACTCTGCTCTGTGCAAAGTGTCTGCTTGCCAACATACTGGCTTGGTAGACTTTCACAACTGGAAATCACCCATCTGGTAGGATTTGAATTGTAAATGAAATGCTCTGCTTATATTTTGTTTGCCACCCAGAGTTTCTTGGATAGATGCACAGCCATAATAACTGAATGAATGAACAAGCAACCCAAATAATACATCAGGTTTCTGGAAAAGTATCATGGCTCTAGAAAAGAGATGGATGGAGGGGAAACCACAGTGGATATCTCCTCCCAGTAGATAGAACTGTACATAGAATTGTAGCTAGGATGAATCAGAATAGAGCTGGAAGGGATCTTGGTGGTCTTCTAGTCCAACCCCCTGCTCAAGCAGGAGACCCTATACCGTTTCAGATAGGTGGTTGTCCAGTCTTTTCTTAAAAACCTCCAGCAATGAAGCACCCATAACTTCTGAAGGCAAGCTGTTCCACTGATTAATTGTTCTCACTGACAGGAAATTTCTTCTTAATCATAAATTGGATCTCTGTGATAATCTTCCATCTGTTACTTCTTGTCCTGCCCTCAGGTACTTTGGAGAAAAGGTCAACCTCCTCTTCTCTGTGAAAGCCCCTCAAATATTGGAACACTGCTATCATGTCAATCCTAGACCTTCTCTTTATTAGACGAGACATTCCCAGTTCCTGCAACCCATTCTTTGTATGTTTTAACCTCCAGTCCCCTAATCATCTTTGTTGCTCTTCTCTGCACTTTTTCTAGAATCTCCACTGGTTAATTGTACTTGCTGTTAGGAAGTTTCTCCTTAATCCCAGATTGCTTCTCTCCTTGATTAGTTTTTATCCATGAAACAAGATGTAGAGTGAGATGTACAGAGAGTGGTAAGCAGTGCTGGGTTGCTGCCGGTTCGGACCGATTCTCCTGTATCGGTAGCGGAAATTTGCATCCGCTCGCTGAACCGGCAGCGATGGCCGGCTTTCCACGCCCCTGAACTGGTTGTCTGGTCACCACGGCTGGAAAAGAATCCTCTGTGCATGCGCAGAGGCTTCTGCGCATGCGCAGAGGGTAATTTCCGTGACGTGACATAGGCAAAATGCGCACTTCCATCACAATGCAAACCATAGGGAAGGTAAGTGGAACCCACCCCCGGTGGTAAGGACAGCCGAAAAGATTATAGGAAACTCGCTTCCTTTCATATAGGATACTGCTTATAAACGCTATGTGCTTAGAGCTCAAAGCATTGTTAGAGACTCCACACACCCACTTTACAGTCTGTTTCTGTTGCTCCCCTCTGGGAGGAGGTTTTGAAGTATTTCTAGCAGGACTACCAGATTCTGTAACAGCTTTTTTTCCTATTCCATCCGTCTGGTAAGCTCGCAAGATTTGTTTTTCTCGCCATGTACATGTATACATCCGAACTAGACTGCGTTGTTTTTCCGTGTCATATAATATATGCGGGTATATGCATAATTTTGTATTTAATTATTTATTTATTCTGTCATGGTTATGTAGTGTATATTGGAGGTGGTGACCCTTTGAGAGCTGTATGCAACAAAATTTCATTTTAATGTATGCCAATTCATGTACATTCAAAGTGATAATAAAGTTACTCTATTCTATTCTATTCTATTCTATTCTATTCTATTCTATTCTATTCTATTCTATTCTATTCTATTCTATTCTATTCTATTCTATTCTATTCTATTCTCTATTCAGATCATGGAAAAAAACCATCCAGGAAGATGTCTTCTAAAATCTCTTCCCATCAAGGCCTTTAAAATCTCTAAATATGGTTAGTGCTGGGAATTGGGCATGACCAGTACTTCCCAGGACAGGTAGTCCTCGACTTATATCCATTCGGTTAGTGACTGAAGTTCTAATGGCATTGAAAAAAGTGATTTATGACAGTTTTTCATGCTTATGACCATTGCAGGATCCCGATGGTCAAAATTTGGATACTTGGCTCATATTTATGACGGTTGCAGTGTCCTGGGGTCATGTGATCACTTTTTGTGACCTTCTGAGAAGCAAAGTCAATGGGAAAGCCAGATTTACTTAACAACCACTGCAATGACTCACTTAACAAATGTCTCACTTAGCAACAGAAATTTTGGCCTCAATTGTAATCATAAGTCAAGGACTACCTGTACTCACATGGAGCTACATAACTGATTTTGACTGACTGTGGTTAAATCCAAGTTGACAATTTTTGAATGCCTGACAATTTCTATAACTCAGTGATTTCTTGGGCAACTCCTTGAGTTATTGTTTCAAAATGAAGGTAGGTGTGAAATAAATTAATCACCGAGGGACTGCCAAACCATTTATAGGATAAGTGAGATCACACAGAGGTAAGGAGTTAATTTTTGTGCTTTGTAATTAGGGACTACTTGGGTGAGTATTTTGATGAACTGGGGAGCAAAAACCAAAGAGAAACGAATAACAGAGTTGAAACGGACGTTGGAGGTCTTCTCGTCCAACCCCCTGCTCAATTTCATATACCATTTCATGTACCATTTCAGACAAATGGCTGTCCTATCTCTTATAGACACCTCTAATGTTGGAGCACCCACAACCTCTGAAGGCAAGCTGTTCCACTGATTCATTGTTTTCACTGTCAGGAAAGTTTTCCTTATTTCTAGGTTGGTTTTCTCTTTGATTAGTTTCCATCCATTGCTTCTTGTTCTGTTCTTCAGGTGCTTTGGAGAATAGGTTGACCCACTCTTCTTTCTGACAGCCTCTCAAATATTGGAAGACTGCTATAATGTCAAACCTAGGTCTTCTCTTTGTTAGACTAGACATACCCGGTTTTTGCAACCATTCATCATACTTTTTATAGTGAGCATTAGAAATGAACTGCAGGCAAGCAGCATTTTTTAGTATACAGAATTAAGTTAAGAAGCTTTATTCTCGTTTCAGATTGGCTTCATTAATTTACCAGAAGTTGTCACAATAAAACAAATTCAGAATGAAGGATTCACACATCGCTGTAATAGAAGAATGGAATGGAATAATAAAGGCTACACAGAAATACTTGAGGTTGGGATTTATTATGAACCATATAATAATCTTTAAAGTCTCCCAAATAAATTTCACTCTCATGGATAGTATTTCAAAACCATCATAATCTTAATCAGAAACTCTTGGACTATAAAAAAAGGACCTTAATATTCTTTTCTAAACCAACATTCCCTCCCCCCCAACGCAGGCATAAAGGTTCTTGTTTACTCCAGAAATAAAACTGTGTTTGTCACAAATGAACAAAAGGATGGCGTATTATCCCTGACACTTTTATTCAAATCATTGCAAATGAAGGCAACTCAATTCTATCATAAAATGAGTTTTCCTACTTTCAATGAAGAAGAGAAAAACTTAATGATTCCTGTTTCCAGAGAGGATATTAATGGGAAACTGTTATAGACAAACCAACAATAGGTATTCAGGTAGTCCTCGACTTACAACAGTTTGTTTAGTGACCGTTCAAAGTTACAACAGTGCTGAAAAAAGTGACATGATAATTTTCCACGTTTATGACCATTGCAGCATCCCGAAATTCATGTGATTTACATTATGATGCTTGATAACTGGTTCATATTTATGACAGTTGCAGTGTCCCGGGGTCATGTAATCCCCTTTTGTGACCTTCTGACAAGCAAAGTCAATGCGAAAGCCAGATTCACTGAACAACGGTGTTATTAATTTAACAACTGCAGTGATTCACTTAACAAATGTGGCAAGAAAAGTCATACAATGGGGCTAAACTCACTTAACAAATGTCTCACTTAGCAACATACATTTTGGGCGTAATTGTGGTCGTAAATCGAGGACTATCTGTATTCCTCAAAGCAAATTTAACAAATTTCTCATTTAGCAACATTTGTTGAGACTTTGGAAAAAGTTCAGAGAAGAGCAACTAAGATAATTAAAGGCTTGGAGACCAAACCATATGAAGAACAGCTGCAGGATTTGGGTTTGGCTAGTCTAAAGAAAATAAGAATTAGGGGCGACATGATAGCAGTATTCCAATATTTGAGGGGCTGCCACAAAGAAGAGGGGGTCAAATTATTCTCCAAAGCACTGGCGGGCAGGACAAGAAACAATGGTTGGAAACTAATGAAAGACAGAAGCAACCTGGAATTAAGGAGAAACTTCCTGAGGAAAATTAACCAGTGGAACAGATTGCCTTCAGAAATCGTGGGAGCTCCATCATTGGAAGTTTTTAAGAAGAGACTGGACAGCCACTTGTCTCAAATTGTATAGGATCTCCTGCTTGAGCAGGGGGCTGGATTAGAAGACCTCCAAGGTCCCTTCCAGCTCATTCTATTCTATTCTAAACATAAATTTTGGGCTCAATTGTGGTCTTAGGTCCAGGACTACCTGTACTATGAGAGCTTAGTGACTAAATTATGATGGAAAACAAATGCAAAAAAGACCACCATCACTAAGTATTTTAATATCAGGAGTCAAAATCAAGAGAAGAAGAAGAACGATCTCTAAATCAGCTTCCAACAATTTGTGGCACAGCGGTCTGTCTAAATCACCTTTTATCCATGTCACTATGTCATTTCCTTAAAAAAGAAGAAGAAGAAGAAGAAGAAGAAGAAGAAGAAGAAGAAGAAGAAGAAGAAGAAGAAGAAGAAGAAGAAGAAGAAGAAGAAGAAGAAGAAGAAGAAGAAGAAGAAGAAGAAGAAGAAGAAGAAGAGGAGGAGGAGGAGGAGGAGGAGGAGGAGGAGGAGGAGGAGGAGGAGGAGGAGGAGGAGAAGAAGAAGAAGAAGAAGAAGAAGAAGAAGAAGAAGAAGAAGAAGAAGAAGAAGAAGAAGAAGAAGAAGAAGAAGAAGAAGAAGAAGAAGAACAACAACATAAAATAAAAAAACTACTGAATTGGAAGGGATCTTTGAGGTCAACTGGTCTAATCCCTGGTGGGTGGATGGACGGAGTCAGTTATAGCAGGGAGAAGGATACTATTGGAAGACCTGAAAAACTAGGTTTAAGGGATAGATTGTCATGGAGAAAATCTATCTATGTGGTCTTTAGGAGTTGAAAACAACTTGATGGCACATAATCAATCTATTCTAATCCCTAGCTCATTGCAAAATCCACTGGAGCATCTCTGACAGATTACCACCATTTAGCCTTTGTTCTGAAAACCTCCAGTGAAATAGAATTTACCAATTCTGTTGTAGGCATTTCTTCTGCCTGACAGCTCATATAGTCAGAAAACTCTCCCTAAAATATACCCTGTACACCAGGGGTGTCAAACTCAATTTCATTGAGGGCCGCATCAGGGTTGTGTTTGACCTTGGGGGATTGGGTGGGTGTGGCCAAGGTAGGCGTGGCCAGCTCAACATCACTTGTGTTCGGGGCGCCTGTGGTGGCCCAAGCGCTCTGCCAGCAAAAAAAGAATGTTTTCGCTGGCAGAGGCACCGTGGGCTGGTCCTTCACTGGTTCCAGGGCAGTCCCACTGGCCAGATCTAAGCACCCCGTGGGCCGGATTTGGCCCACGGGCCTTGAGTTTGACACCCCTGCTGTACACACTTCGAGTGTGTTAATTCTGGTCCTGCCCACTGGGGCAATAGAGAATAGATTTACATGCATAAGTTGTTTTCAGCCTGGTTGCATCTATATGTTCATTCCCTAAATTGTATCCAACATATCTGGAAGTAGAACAGAATAACAGAGTTGGAAGGGACCTTGGAGGTCTTCTAGTCCAACCCCCTGCTCAGGCAGGAGACCCTATACCCATTCCGGACAAATGGTTGTCCAATCTCTTCTTAAAAACCTCCTGTGTTGGAGCACCCACAACTTCTGGAGGCAAGTCGTTCCATTGATTAATGGAGCAACCAACATGAGATAATCAGAATAGTCCGTCTTGTAATGATATAAGGGAAAGACATTGGGAAATGGGGCCTTAGGGAATGGTCAGGTAAGAGACAGCATAGCCCACAGCTGGCTAATGGACAGGGCAAGAAGCTCAGAAAAGATTCTCTCTAGGTTCTCAGACTGTAAAGGTGACAGTGGGAGATTTGTACTTTCAGTCTTGCAAGATTCTGAAAATGTAGCTAATTCTAAAATAGAATGAGCTTACTTGAACATGTTCCCTGTCTGGTCTACCTGGTAAGGCTCAGCATCTTGAATGGCATTTTCTTTCTCACTCTGGCCAACTAAGGCTTCCAATCAATTTACTCCTAGGAGGAGAGCTCTGTGACTTTGAGGGAAATCCACCAGCACAATTCTCAGTGCCCTTCTTATTTAAATTTGGCACAGAACTGACATCTTGAAACCTACAGAGTTGTACGGGAGTCATCTTGTCCATATCTTCAGCCCATGCAAAGAATCTACAGCAAACTTGGAAATAGACATCCAGGGTTTTTTTTTCTTGCAATTTGAGTCTTATCTTCTGGAGCACTTAAAAACTACTTTTCAAGCAACTACGTGACAACTTCTTAAATATTTGGAAAATAACTACTATAAAGTAATCCTCCAGGATAAACACTAGGTCTTTATTAGGAATTTGCACAAACTAAAGATACATATGTTGTCTTCACTTAATAATCACAATTGAGACCGGCAACTCCATAGTGAAGCATCATGGTTGCTAAGCAGAAAATCACATGACTGTCATGGACGTAGGGCTTCATTTCTGCTTCAGTCAAGGGAAATATCATGTGACTTACAATTTTACTTCTGCATTAATTCTGTTTGTGACAAGCTAGTTGCAAAGTGCCCACAGGTGATCACATGACTGTGGGACATGGCAACAGTCATCAAGGCATGATTTGGTCACAAAGCTGTTTATTTTTTACAATGTCATAACTTAGAATGGTTGCTAAAAGAGGCTGTCGTTAAACGAAGCCTACTTAATGAAGAGCTTCAGAAATTGCTCTATCATCCTAGTTTATTTATTTTTATTTTTTTATTTTTTTATTTTATTTTATCAAGCATGTATTAGATAACAGATATAAGTATAAACATGATTATGATTACATGAAATGAATACGAATAAAAGGGAACATTAGGACAGGGATGGTAGGCCAGAGGTGGGTTGCTGCCGGTTCGGACCGGTTAATTAGAACCGGTAGCGGAAATTTACCGTCATTCGCCGAACCGGCAGCAAAGACTGGAGGTCCACGCCCCTGAACCGGTCCTCCGGTCACCGTGGCTTGAAAAATAACCCTCTGCGCATATGCAAAGGCTTCTGCGCATATGCAGAGGGTCATTTCTGGGTGTTTTGCGTGACGCGATGGGAGTGCGCACACTTGCTTCGCTTGCGCCCGCGCAAAATGCACACTTCCATCGGAATCAGAACCAATATGGAAGGTAAGTAGAACCAACCCCCTGCGGTAGGCACGCTGGTGTGCTTATGCACGCCCCATAAAGACCTCTTAGGAATGGGGTGAGGTCGACAGTAGTCAGTCTAAGGTTAAAGTTTTGGGGGTTTGGGGAAGAAACCACAGAGTCAGGTAGTGTGTTCCATGCATTGACCACTCTGTTGCTGAAGTCGTATTTTTTGCAATCAAGTTTGGAGCGGTTTACGTTAAGTTTGTATCTATTGTGTGCTCATGTATTGTTGTGGTTGAAGCTGAAGTATTCATTGACAGGTAGGACATTGTAGCAGATAATTTTATGTACTACGCTTAGGTCAGATCAAAGACAGCGAAGTTCTAAGTTGTCTAAGCCCAGAATTTCAAGTCTGGTGGCATAAGGTATTCTGTTGCGAGCAGAGGAGTGGAGGACTCTTCTCGTGAAGTATCTCAGGACTCGTTCGATTGTATTAATGTCTAATATGCAATGCGGGTTCCAGACAGATGAGCTGTATTCAAGAATTGGTCTAGCAAAAGTTTTGTATGCCCTAGTTTGCAGTTCAATATTACCAGAGAAGAAGCTATGCAAGATTAGATTAACAACTCTTAATGCCTTTTTGGCAATGCTGTTACAGTGAGCTCTGGCACTTAGATCATTTGAGATGGGTACTCCAAGGTCCTTGACAGAGTGAGGGTCATCTACGAGGTCCAAAATTCAGTCCAAAATGACTTTATAGCCAGATTTACCTAGCATGGGGAAACCAAACTACTTCATATTTCAACTGTTTCCTTCTCACCTCTCACCCCAAGTTTTACAAATCCATGTTCTGTATGTTGTGGTGACGGATTACTCCACTCAAAAAGGGGTTGGACTAGATGACATCTGAGGTCTCTTCAAACTGTTCTATCAATGAAGCTATAATTTAACATCATTTATGATTCTCCCCTCTTTGAGGGAGATGGGTGGTTTTAGAATTATGAACTATAAATAAGGGGCTGCCAGAAAGAAGAAGGATTCAACCTGTTCTCCAAAACACCTGCAGGCCGGACAAGAAGCAACGGATGGAAACTAATCGAGGAGAGAACCAACTTGGAACTAAGGAGAAATTTCCTGACAGTGAGAACAATTAATCAGTGGAACAACTTGTCTCCAGAAGTTGTGAATTTTCCAACATTGGAGGCTTTTAAGAAGAGACTGGACAACCATTTGCCTGAAAACGGCCTGAAAACGGCCTGAAAATGGCAAAGAAAACAGCCTGAAAACAGTCCAAAAAATGGCCTGAAAATGGCCTGAAAATGGCCCAGAAAACAGCCTGAAAATGGCCCAGAAAATAGTCTGAAAACAGCCCGAAAAACGGCCTGAAAATCGCCTGGAAAATGGTCTGGAAAACAGCCTGAAAACAACCCGAAAAACGGCCTGAAAACAGCCCTGAAACCAGCCTGAAAACAGGCATGCACGTGTTGGCCAGCTGGTCTTCAGGTTTCCGGTGCTCCGCGTGTTCCGGTTTGGGCACTCGGTGCTGAAAAGATTTGCCGTCACTGGTATAGGGTTTCCTGCTTGAGCAGGGGGTTGGACTAGAAGATCTCCAAGATCCATTCCAACTCTGTTATTCTGTTATAAATAAATAATTTATAAATAAATCAGTCCTACCCCTGTTCAAACCCCTAGCACCACCACCATTTTTCAGTTTGCTGGAATGTTTAAAAATGTGAGATTATGTCATAAGTAGGCATAGAAAACACAGTTTTCCCCAAAGCAAGCTGCTCTGATTGTCTTCCTCCACATCTCCCAGCCTAGCAGGATGGCCCTTTCCAGCTCAGCTGACTGTGAAAGAAAGCATTTGGCTGCAGATTTTTACCATTGGACTTTTTACATCTGCCTCTGGCTCAGACCCAGAGAGGTTTTAGAGAGAGAGAGAGAGAGAGAGAGAGAGAGAGAGAGAGAGAGAGAGAGAGAGAGAGAGAGAGACGATGATAGATAGAGAGATAGAGAGAGAGAGAGATAGATAGATAGAAAGATAGAAAGAGAGATAGAAAGATAGAAGAGAGAGAGAGAGAGAGAGAGAGAGAGAGAGAGAGAGAGAGAGAGAGAGAGAGAGAGAGACGATGATAGATAGATAGATAGATAGATAGATAGATAGATAGATAGATAGATAGATAGATAGATGATAGATAGATAGATAGATAGATGATAGATAGATAGACAGACAGACGACGATAG
>QLTV01002115.1:2049063-2062328 GCA_003457575.1 Thermophis baileyi | reverse complement strand
GAGAGAGAGAGAGAGAGAGAGAGAGAGAGAGAGAGAGAGAGAGAGAGAGAGAGAGAGAGAGAGAGAGGATGAGAGAGAGAGGATGAGAGAGAGAGGATGAGAGAGAGAGACAGAGACAGACAGAGACAGATAGAGTTAGAGATAGATAGGTAGAGATAGAGAGGGGGGGATAGGGATAGACATAGAGATATGACATTTGTGGATGGCCCTCTAGATTTGTGGACATTTGTGGATGGCCCACACCGAAATGAAAAAATGGAAAGAAAATAAAAATCAGGTAGGTGATGGAAGCTGCTCAGCACCGAGAAAGATGTTACTGTGCAGGCGGGTGCCAGACAAAGCCCCATGTTTTGAGATCCAGACAGAGGAAAACTGAACGGATTGTTCCCTCTTTTTTTTTACTCTTAAGAGCAGGGGTGTCCTATCTTGGCAACTTGATGCCTTGTGGACTTCAATTCCCAGAATTCCCCAGCCCAGCTATGCTGGCTGGGGAATTCTGGGAGTTGAAGTCCACAGGCGTTCAAGTTGCCAAGATAGGACAGCCCTGCTCTAGACAGTGTGCCTAATTGGACCTCACTAACCTCTCCTTGTTTTCCCTGCGCTAAAAAAAAAAACCTCCCCAATATTGTCACCTTTTCACATTCTCTGCCACACGCTGGTGACAGCTCAGGCTGATTCCAAAGGACAGCCGAGGAAGTCAGGAGCAAAGTGACAGGGAACAGAAGGCGCTGCCGACCAGCCCGAGCTCTGACATTGAGTCTCCTTGGTGAAGGCAGCGAGGGCCTTGGAGATATCCATCAGCCTGCCTGCCTGCCTCCAGCACGAGCCGAAGTGGGGAAGTTGCCGGAGAAGCTAGTAAAATTTTAATGCACTCTGTAGTGCGGTCATGTCACACTCACTCATGGCAAATAATCCCCGATGCCTGCAGAGGTAAAATGGAGCTGTAATGTGCTCGCCTCCTAACCCGAGCTGACAGCGATGATGTACGACTACCATTAGCGGAAAATATCACTTCAACTAACCCATGATCCAGCTCTGCTAAGGGTCATATTATCCGTGAGGAACAAATTACATTCCCAAAGTAAATACAAATTTTCAACACAAAATGGGCCCACTCCAAAAAAGAAAAGAAAAAGAAAAAAAGAAAGAAGAAGAAAAGGAGGAAGGGAGGGAAGAAGAAGAAACGTGGCACTGAATCGAACATGCAGGTGTGGAGAAAGGGAAGCATTTGTTACCTATGACAACAGAGTTGTGGAGTGACAAATGTGACAGCTGGTGGAATGAATCATCGCCAGAAATCAGGCAAAGTCTGGAGCGCAGCGTTGAGCAACCTCAGAGACCTGGGAGATCTCATTTCTCCTCAAACCACAGAACCAATTCCGCCTCAGGAGCCTCTTGTGGGTGGTGATTTGCAGAGAGAAGAAAGATTTGGACTGTGTTTCCTCTCCTTTCTTGCTTGAATTCCACGAAAGTAGACGCAAGAGCAATTTGTTGCTAGTCAACAGACGAGAAGGAGCCTAGCTCATTAGTTGAGCTCATTGTTTGCATGATGAAGTTCTCACACTGAATGGTGGCATCTCTAAGAGCTCATCAGAGGAGACAAGATGCATTAGATTACCCTTTCCACTTTCTTCGGTTGAGCTAATTCCATCTGATGGAAGTTAAAAAAAGGAATGGAGCTTGGATCGGTCTGTCACACTCACCATTTTGAAGTTGTCCCCCCACCAATCTGTGGGCACATTTTCCTGCTATGGTTTGAAAGTAGTCTTTTGGTTAGATAGCTACTTCACAGAGGAACCTCCCACAGAGGAACCTCCCACTGAGTGCCGAAAAGGTTGTGCGGAAACGTCACACATGCGCTTGTCGGGGCCATGCTCCGGAAAAGCCGAACTTCCAGGTTCTAGCACGCATGCGTGCCTGAAGATCAGCTGGCCGGTGCGCATGTGCAGGCCAATTTTCCGCACTGCCACGCATGCGAAGGGATCACGCTCCTGAAAAGCTGAACTTCCGAGTTCTGGCCCGTATGCGCACCCAAAAATCAGCTGGCCGGCGCACATGCACACACCGGTTTTTGGCACTGCCGTACGCACGAAGGACAGCTGATCGTCACGCGCGCATGTGTGCCAGAAACCCGGAAGACAAACAGGCAAGGCCGCGAATGCCGGCCAACATGGCTTCGCATGCCACTTTGGGCATGCGTGCTACTTTGGGCACACATGCCATAGGTTCGCCATCATGGTCCTAAGGCATTGCCGTGATATTTAATATCAATCATTTTGCTAGTATGCAAAAGATTATTAATTCAAAATCCAGCAGGCACATTTTGGAATTATTATTATTATTTTCTTTCCTTTAGCTATGCAGCTAGTTTTCTATAGGGTCCTTGGTGTCCTCCGAGCTTGGCAGTTTTCTTGCAGTCGTTTCATTACCAAACGTGGTAACATCATCCATGCTGCAGTGATGATGTTACCTAGTTTGGTAATGAAACGTCTGCAAGAAAACTGCAAAGCTCAGAGAACACACAGGACCCCATAGTTCAACCCTGAGCTACAAATAATATCTTCTGAGTTATTTTAACAAAACAAAACATGTGGGATTTTAGTGTCTATGGAGATTCTTAATCATTCAGGTCATGGTTGTCCCTAAGGTGCGTTTTCAAGAGGCAACTGGACTTTCTTTGTTTTTTCCTTGAAGATGTTTCACTTCTCATCCAAGGAGCTTCTTGTGGGATTTTAGCGAAACAAAACAACAAATGAATGCACAGTTCTAGCATTTCAATTTTTTTCTCATGTCACTTGAAACAAAAAGGGTTTGATGAAGAGACTTGCCCCCTTGCTGGTTCAGAAAAAAATACATGGTCAAAAATGAAAACAAGGACATCTCTGCCCTAATATAATTTGGGATACGGTAGCCATAAATGGGACATCGCTCAGTTAGAATTCAAGTTCTTCCACTCTTTCCTTCTTGATAGACCTTGTTGAAGAGACTTTTCAAGAATCATGCTTGGAAAAGGAATTATTTTCGCTTTTAGGCTCACGCCAAACAGCCTGTCATTTCCTGTCTTATTTTCTCGGGATTTTCCTCACTTTTAATGCTATAAGCTCCTGCCATTTTCAGACAAGGGAAGGGGGGGCACCAAAAATAAAGAAAGAAAAGGAGATAAAGAAAAATCCCAGCGATTACTATCTGTCTGAATGAAAGGAAGTTCCAACTTGTCAGTTAAACAAAGCAATAACACAGCGCTCTTCTTTATAGTCTATGTTTTCATCCAAGAAACCATTATCACGTCATGCCAGAGTGTTCCCTTCTCCAGGTCACTTGGTTTAAAATGACATGGATAATGCACACGTCAGGAAGCTGACAGCTTCGACTGTCCTTCAGAGATTTAAGAAAAGAGAGAAAAGAGGGGGAAAAAACGAGCGAAGGAAAGGAAAGACAAATGCCTGTTTCTTATCTGCGGTCCACGCCTCGGGTCTATCTTGGAAGTCAGGCAGAACATGATTTCTCCAGGGAGCACTTTTTTCATTTCCTGATTTTAAAGAAATCAAATAAGCGCCATTTGTCTTCATCTGAATATGCTTGACCCATTCAAACGATGGTATGTTGCTTTTTTTTTTTCTTTCCTTCCCTTTTTTCTTTTTAAGAGAACAAGCAACGTACGCGGAATTGGCAATGAAGGGAACGCAAGGCTCTTAGAACGCCGGCGAGAGACGCCGGAGCACGAAGGGTTGAAAGCACCTTCTCTAGAGGGAACCGATTCAATTTAAGAAGGCAACTTATTTTTCTTTTAAAATTTCATGCAGAATGAATTCATCACTCCTGGTGAAGGGTGGGGAGAAATCAAAAACACCTTGAAATCGAAAGGCTCAAGTGAGGGGGTGGGGGAGAGAAGTGCCTGGGACTTCAAGGTGAGTTGTGTGAGATTCACAATCACCATCTACTGAACAAGGCCAGGAAATCCTTTGATCAGTTGCATCCCTTTCTGGACTTGGAGGCGTGGCTGACCATGGCCCATGCCTCAGTCAACTTCTGATTGGATTACAGATAGTCCTTGACTTAGAACCATTCGCTTAGTGACTGTTCAAAGTTACAACAGCACTGAAAAGGGTGACTTTACAACTGGTTCCCCGCATTTAAAGTTATCACGTCATCCCCCACATTCACATGATCAAAATTCAGGTGTTTGGCAACTGGCATTTATTTATGATGCTTGAAGCATCCCAGGGTCATGTGACCAACATCTGTGAGTTTCCCATCCAGCTTCCAAGAAGCAAAGTCAATGGGAGAAGCCAAGATTTGCTTAACAACCACACGGTTCACTTAACAACTGAACTGACTTGCTGCGATAGTTGGTTTTTTTAAAACTTGACTTACATGAGCAACTATTGCCTGTGTTATACGCTATATAACAGCCTTACATAGTCCCAATACCCCCACACACACACACTATCACCCATACAATAATAGGATCACAAAGGTGCAATGGGTGTGTGTTTTTACAGTCCAGTTCTAGTGTGATCACTGCTATCATTTTTTGCACCAGCAGGAGTAAATCACAATTAACCCTGACTTCCATGTCTTGCTGGATTGGCGAGATGTCTATATAAATAAATAAAACAAACCAAGAACTGCTACATCACGAGATTTACTTCATCGCTGACAAAATTATGGTTCCTAAACTGCAGATGCCATAGTCAATACCAACATTATTCCCCAACAAGAAGATCACTAATCATGCTTGCATTCCAAACAAAAATACTGTCAATGAAAGCTGTGTAGCCTGTTAATTAGTTTTGTAGTAATTTAACTGGATTGAGAAAGCAGTTTTAATTTGTGTCATGCCCATTTATATATTAACAATTCCATGGAGCTTTTTTTCTGGGGTATGGGGGAAGGGGAACACATGCATAACACAATTTATATTGTATGAACTGTATTCATTCTGTGATGTCCAGTGTTTTAACCGAAGAAATATAATGGTGCTGTTCCAATGGAATATATTTTGCAGCCAATGAATCCATATTTGAAATAGATTCCAATGTGTTTTGAGAAGCAACTCTGCAAGTAAAAGAACTTTTTAGGACAAAATAAAACATTTACCACCCAATTGTCAAACATCAATATTCTACAAAAGAAAAGTCAATACAGATAGTCCTCGAGTTACAACAGTTCATTTAGTGACCCTTCGAAGTTACAACGGCACTGAAAAAAATGACTTATAACAGTTTTTCATACATGACCATTGCAGCATGGCCATGGTCACGTGATCAAAATTTGGATGCTTGGCAACTGACTCATATTTATGACTGTTGCAGTGTGCTAGGGTCACGTGATGACCTTTTGCGACCTTCTGACAAGCAAAGCCAGATTCACTTAACAACCATGTTACTGCAGTGATTCACTTAACAACTGTAGCAAGAAAGGTCGTAAAATGGGGCATAATTCACTTAACAAATGTCTCACTTATCAACAGAAATGTTGGGCTCAGTAATGGTTGTAAGTAGAGGACTACCTGTATTTAAAACAGCAGAATTACCGATTTTGCACAAATAACCAGAATGCTGTCACAGGAGTCAAAGCTAAATAATGAACTATATGGTCCCACCATCCAGAAAACAACAAAAATATTTTTCAAGTAATTAATAATTGCATAACGAATCCATGTTATTTTCTAAGGTGGATTAAAATATCTACAACCTCTTGCCGTTAGGGATGTTGAAAGTGGACTATAGACGTGACCCAATTACCTACCCTTGGTTCCAAGCAGCGTTTCTTAACCTCTGCAACATTAAGATGTGTGGACTTCAATTCCCAGAATTCTGGCTTGGGAATTCTGGGAGTTGAGGTCCACACATATTAAAGTTGCAGAGACTGAGAACACTGGTTTTAAAAGTAGGTGTTGCAGATGTATGCATGACTCCATTTTGGGTAACTGTCTAGAATCATAGGACGTTCTATGACTCAAACAAAGGGGCAAACAGGATATTCCCACTTTAGAGCTATTGAAATCTACTACAGTAAGTGAATTATGGATCCAATACATCAGGGGTGTCAAACTCAAGGTCTGCAGGCCGGATCCGGCCCACAGGGTGCTTAGATCTGGCCCACGGGGCTGCCGTGGAAACAGCAAAGGGCAGCCCTCCCGAGCTCTGTTTTTGCTGGCAGAGGGTTGCAGGAGGCCATCGAAGCCGAAAACGGAGTTCGGGAGCCCGTTTTAGCTGGCAGAGTGCTCGGGCCACCACAGACGCCCCCAACATGAGTGATGTCGAGCTGGCCGCACCCACCCTGGCCACGCCCCCCCAGCCCTCCCGAGGTCAAGCACAACCCTGATGCAGCCCTCAATGAAATCGAGTTTGACACCCCTGCAATAGATCAATAGAGAAGAAATCATCTTTGGTCAAGCATGGACCATGATGGAATGTTGAGCTTATAGATTTAACACACCAAACATTTTACACATCTCAGACTAAAATTCACTAATGAACACATGAACTAAAAGGAAATATGAGAACCATGAACCATACCAGAAATAGCCGTAAAAGGGGGAATAAGACACCAGAAACTGACTTTACCTTCTCTTCTTGATCACTGTCGCTGTCACACTGAAAGAGAAAGGAAGAGATTACCTTCAAAAACAATCCACAGATGTTGAAAGCTTTCTGTGTTAAATAAAAATTCATTTCAAGGGTGTAACCTATAGAGGTATAATCTTCCAGAACACATCAAGTTTTTCCGCAGGGTTTTCCGGTGGAGGGCCACACAGCATGTCTAACTAATATCAAATACAACCTCAATTACGTGGAACAAGTCTGTCCTCCATTCAAGGTCAACATTTTCCCTACGTTTTGGCCAAATTAGCTAGACTAGGAGAAATCTCAGCATCTAACTGACCTTTATTTATTTATTTATTTGTCAAACATGTACAAGATAGCAGGTATAGGTATAATCATAAACATAATCAAAGTGAATACAGATAGATGAAGACAATAGGACAGTAGGACAGGGATGGTAGGCACGCTGGTGCGCTTATGCACGCCCCTTACAGACCTCTTAGGAATGGGGTGAGGTCGACAGTAGACAGTCTAAGGTTAAAGTTTTTTGGGTTTGGGGAAGAAACCACAGAGTCAGGTAGTGAATTCCAGGCATTGATCACTCTGTTGCTGAAGTCATATTTTCTGCAGTCGAGTTTGGAGCGCTTTACATTAAGTTTGTATCTAGTGTGTGCTCGTGTATTGTTGGGGTTGCAGCTGAAGTATCTGTTGCGAGTTGAGTAGTGGAGGACTCGTCTGGTGAAATATATTTGGACTCTCTCAATTGTAGTAATATCCGATATGCAGTGCGGGTTCCAGACAGGTGAGCTGTATTCGAGAATTGGTCTAGCAAACGTTTTGTATGCTCTAGTTAGCAGTGTAATGTTGCCAGAGAAGAAGCTACGCAGGATTAAGTTGACTACTCTTAGTGCCTTTTTGGCAATGTTATTACAGTGGGCTTTGGCACTTAGATCATTAGATATGAGTACTCCAAGATCCTTGACAGAATGAGGGTCGTCTACAAGGTCGTGTCCTCCAAGCTTGTATTTAGTGTTCTGATTCTTTTTGCCTTGTCTGGGCATGGAAGCTAAACAGATTCAGGCCCAGTTAGTATTTGGATGGGAGATTATCAAGGAATGCCAGGGCTGCAGATTAGCTTGAAAAGTCAACAAACAACACCCTGGAAGAAGGCAATGCCAAACAACATAGCATTGGAAAGAAAACTGCATAGATCTGTTCATAAAGATCCAGAAGTTGAGTTCAACCTAAAAGGGGATTGGACTCTACGTTTTCTATAGCAGATAGGAGGACAGTCAGGGGTGGGCTTCAAAATTTTTAGCAAGGGGTTCTTTGCCCGGTTGCTGGGTGGGCGTGGCCATGGTGGGCGTGGCCTAGTCAGCCTCCTGCACCACAGTGGGGGGGGTTTGCCCTCCCCGGGCTCCGGAGGTTTTCCTCGAGCCTCCGGGAGGGCGAAAACAGCCTTCCCAGGCTCCGGAGGCCCTCTGGAGGCCGGAAATGGGCCCATTTCCCGAACTTCCGGTAGGCCCATTTTTCACCCTCCCTGAGCCTCCACGCGTATCCTGCACTTACCTGCATCCAAAACGGGCCGTGTGGAGACTCCTGGGAGGGGAGGGGCGGTGTGGGCAGGGCCAGCCAGGAGTAGGATTTGGGGGTTCTCCGAACTGCACAGAATCTTAGCTAGAGGTTCTCCTGAATCCCTGTGAACCCCCAGCAGCCCACCCAAGGACAGTTCACTGTCGTAAATTGTAAATATTTACCGGTAGTTCTCGACTTACGACCACCATTGTTAAGTGAGTTTTGCCCCGTTTTACAACCTTTCTTGCCACAGTTGTTAAGTGAATCGCTGCAATTGTTAAAGTTAGTAACACAGTTGTTAAGTGAGTCGGGCTTCCCCATTGACTTTGCTTGCCAGAAGGTCGCCAATGGGGATCACAAGGGACATTGCAACCATCATAAATATGAGTCAGTTGGCAAGCATCTGAAGTTTGATCACGTGACCATAAGTATTCTGCAAAGGTCGTAAGTGTGAAAAATGGTCATAAGTCACTTTTTTTTCAATGTTGTCGTAACTTCAAATGGTCATTAAATGAACTGTTGTACGTCGAGGACTACCTGTAACTGATTTTAGTATACATATCAATTGGGCTGCAACAGAGACTGATTAATTATTTTATAATTTCAAAATAATGTCAACTATAAAACACTGCTCAAATTAATATGGTTATGGGATAATTTTAAGGTGAGTGACTGATCCATCCATCCATTCATTTCCAAGAGCAATATATGAGATGCACACAGTCATGTGGAAAGGGACTCGACAAGTCTTCATAGAATTCCTAAAGAGTTCCCCAAGCATTCTTATCAATCCTGCAGAATCCTCAATACATGATTAGTTATTTTTAAGTGAGAGAAAAAGGAAGCACTGTTCTAAAATTCATCATAAAGTGGAGGATCTTTCCCAGTTTAATGCTGCAAGGACAAGGATAACAATAGCAATTAGACTTATATACCAGTTCATAGTGCCTTACAGCCCTCTCTAAGCGGTTTACAGAGTCAGCATATTACCCCAACAATCTGGGTCCTCATTTTACCAACTTTGGAAGGATGGAAGGCTGAGTTAACTTTGAGCCGGTTAGACTTGAACTGCAGAACGTCTGGCAGCTGGCAGTCAACAGAAGTAGCCTGCAGTACTGCATTCTAACCACTGCACTAGAATGGAATGGAATGGAATGGAATGGAATGGAATGGAATGGAATGGAATGGAATGGAATGGAATAGAATAGAATAGAATAGAATAGAATAGAAAAGAATAGAATAGAATAGAATAGAATAGAATAGAATAGAATAGAATAGAATAGAATAGAATAGAATAGAAGAATAGAATAGAATAGAATAGAATAGAATAGAATAGAATAGAATAGAATAGAATAGAATAGCTTTATTGTCACTTTAAATGTATACTAATCAGCACACATTAAAATGAAATGTCATTGCATTCAGCTCTCAAAAGATAACCATTATGCATATACCCACATACACACTCATACTGTATATGACACAGAGAAACATCACAGCCTACTTCCCATTACTTGCCCCAGCTGCTGCCCACCTAACAATTCGAAAGCATGCAAATGCAAGTAGATAAATAGGTACCAGTTTAGTGGGAAGGTAACAGTGTTCTGTGCGCATTTGGTATATAGCCATGCTGGCCACATGACCATGGAAATTGTCTTTGGACAACGCTGACTCCCTCGGCTAAGAAATAGAAATGAGCACCACCACCTAGAGTCAGAGATGACTGGACAGGAAAACCTTTACCTTTATATTTTTACTACAATTGGTGGTTGCTGAATTGCTGAATTGAAGTATACAATGATAGGAGATGGTGGTAGAAGTGGCTCTCACCCTTTGGTCTGGGCTTGCAATCTTCCCAAAAGTATCCATTTGGCCATCATGAATCACAGAAAACTGAATTAGATGGGCTATGGCCTAGTTCAGTGCGGGTCTTCTTATATTCATTAAAAAAAAAAAAACTATTTCCAAAATAGTTGGGCTGCAAAGCACAAGCCTTTATTTTCAGTGGCTAGTAGGAAAACCCAACAGAATTCCAGGCCTCCGATGTATGGTTGTCCATGGGTAAGGAAGGAGAGCAGGATGAGATCCCAGACAGATGCCACATCAAAAAGTCAGGCTGCAGCACCAGTGGTGAGGCAGAACCATGACCTACCTCCATGATAGGTTTAGACTGAAATGTTGAGTTAGCGTCCTGATCCCCTAACCTGTGGGATTATGCCTACCACTGTCTGAAAAGTCAAAAAGAGGGATAGGTCTAGCTTGGTTGGGAAATGGTTAGCATCAGGTGTGCTTAGAACAAGAACAGGTCTTCCTCAGTTCAAAGCTCTGTTTGAGTGCTGTATAACATTGGAATAACATCTGACACAGGGGTGGGTTCCACTTACCTTCCTTACCGGTTCACATCGCGATGGAAGTGCGCATTTTGCATACGTCACATCGCGGAAATGACTCTCTGCGCATGCGCAGAGGGTTCTTTGCCAGCCGCGGCGACCGGAGAACCAGTTCGGGGGTGTGGACAGCCGGCCATCGCTGCCGGTTCAGCGAGCGGGTGCAAATTTCCACCACCGGTACGGGAGAACCGGTCCGGACCGGCAGCAACCCACCACTGATCTGACAACAACTCAACCTTCTATAATCTATGCTTGCCTTCAAGCTACCATAATTTCTCTAGAAATGTAACCCTCTTGCCTGGATTCAACTTTGCCTACTGTCGTTCCCATAGAACCATGGCCTAGGATAATCAGCTTTGCTCATGAACTGGGATTAAGACTTCAACTTTACATTTTGACCTCAACTGTGAATGCTTCTGCAAATTTCAGCATGATATCTTTAACCCAGTTTAACAAAGCACATGATCTCGTAATATTAAATGCTCAAATAAGCCTGCTCATTCATTCATTCATTCATTCATTCATTCATTCATTCATTCATTCATTGTATACAGATTCCCATTGCAAAGCAATGATGCTAGGTGCTACACAGAGGATTAAAATAAAGCAGATCAAAATAAAAACAATAACATAATATGCAAAATGCTGTAAACAACCTCAATAGCTAGACATGATGGTCTGGTTCACATACCACCTCCAGAAATATGTAATTCCATTTTGGCTGAATATAAACATGTTGTATGAACACAGCCATCAAGTCTTATCATTGATCAGTTGCAGAAATTTGGTATGTTTAATGAAAATAAGGGCTAGGGATGACATGATAGCAGTGTTCCAATATCTAAGGGGTTGCTACAAAGAAGAGGGAGTCAACTCTAAAACACCTGAAGGCAGAACAAGAAGCAATGGATGGAAACTAATCAAGGAGAGAAGCAACCTAGAACTAAGGAGAAATTTCCTGACAGTGAGAACAATTAATCCATGGACCGGCTTGCCTTCAGAAGTTGTGAGTGCTTCAACAATGGAGGTTTTTAAGAAGAGATTGGGATTGTCTGAAATGGTATAGGATTTCCTGCTTGAGCCGGGGGTTGGTTCAGAAGTTCTCCAAGGTCCCTTCTGACTCTGTTATTCTGTTATCTACCTACTTCCAGTAATTCCAGGCTGGCCTTTTTTGTAGATTACAAGAACACACTAATTTTTAATTGCTCCACCTGCAGATGAGGCTAGCAGGAGTCACCAACGGGGAGGTGACAACATCACCAGAGGAGTAGGAGATGGAAGCAGGAGGGAATGTCATGGTCTTTTTGCTTATAAAATTATATTTGGTATTATGAGGTGGTCTTTTTATCAATCCTAATTCCTTTTATTGGCAAGCAATCACTCTGCTTTAACGGGTGGTAGGCTGTTGAATTTTGATAATGTAATATTGGGACATTTCAGGAGCCATGAAAATATCTTCCCGGGACTCACTGATATTTCCCTAGGACCGTGATGGCGAACCTATGGCGCGCGTGCCACAGGTGGCATGCTGAGCCATATCGGAGGGCACGCGAGATGTTGCCCTATGTCAGCTCCAGCGCACATGTGTGTGCTGGCCAGCTGATTTTCGGCCTTCTGGAGGGCGGGGGGAGGCCATTTTCGCCCTCCCCAGGCTTCAGGAAAGCCTCTGGAGCCTGTGGATGGTGAAAAAAGGGCCCAACGGCCAAACCGGAAGTTCAGAAACGAACTTCCGGTTGGGCCGTTGGGCCATTTTTCGCCCTCCCCAGGCTTCAGGAAAACGGTGAAAAACAGGCCCAACGGCCTACTGGAACGGACTACTCCCCAGGCGAAAAACGGCCCAACGGCCCAACCGGAAGTTCGTTTCCGAACTTCCGGTTGGGCCATTGGGCCCATTTTTTGCCATCCACGGGCTCCGGAGGCTTTCCTGAAGCATGGGGAGGGCAAAAAATGGCCCAACGGGCCGACTGGAAGTCCGGAGGCTTCAGTGAGGTCTGCACGCATGCACGGGGGGAAGGGCAGCATGGGGGGGGTTGTGCACGCATGCACGGGGGGAGGGCATTGCATTATGGGTGTGGGCACGCGCACACGCCCTTTTGGCACCCGAGCAAAAAAAGGTTCACCATCACTGCCCTAGGATATCAGGACTTTCCAAAGGCAATCCAACTGCTTTAAAATTAAGCTATGTCTCTTCCTAGAATTCTTTGCCATGATATTAAATCTCTGCCTTCTTGTTATGCCAGCTAGTACATGTTGGTGAGTGTGTAAGTCTGTGTTGTGTTCTGAGCTGCACAGCTTTAACTGGGGGAAAGGAGCGAGTGTCTTTTTTTTCCTGCCATCCACCCAACCCATAACTCATTAGATCTCACTGTGAAGCTAATCAACACCATCTGAATTTTCGCATGCGATGTTATCTTGCGCTGCAGTGATGCTGCAGAGAACGCTGGAAGCAATACAATCCCCAGGAACCACCGTTTCCACTGCCAATATATTATGCTTTCCTGCCTTTTCCGACAGTCCAGTTCTAATTTCAAGGTCCACTTAATTCTTCCATCAAATCATTACTGCTATACCCAGCAGCACCTTCTCTCCAGAGCTAAGCATATGGCAAAGGACCGAGGCCGACTGGTTTCCATTATGGAATCAGAGCTGGTGCCAAGCCGATTTTAAAGGGAAATAGGGGAGGGTATTTGTGGTGTGTGTGTGTGTGAGAGAGAGAGAGAGAGAGAGAGAGAGAGAGAGGGAGGGAGGG
>QLTV01002115.1:2014096-2048995 GCA_003457575.1 Thermophis baileyi | reverse complement strand
CTTTGCAGTGTCTATGGAGATTCTCGGTCATCCAGGTCATGGCTGTCCCAAAGGTGCTTTTTTCAAAAGGCAACTGGACTTTCTTTGTTTTTCCTTGAAGACGTTTCGTTTGTCAGCCAAGAAGCTTCTTCAGTTCTGAGAAGCAAAACTTCTTCAAGAAAAACCAAAGAAAGTCCAGTTACTTTTTGAAAAAGCACCTTTGGGACAACCATGACCTGGATGACTGAGAATCTCCATAGACAGACAGACAGACAGATGATGTACACTACCTCTTTTTCCCTTCCGACTGATGGCTTTGTGACTTGGCTAAGCCAAGGAATTGCCAAGAAGGTCCGGCCAAGCTACACACAACCTACGGGCGGGGGGGGGGAGAACAATTTCCATTTGTGTCCCTGGATTCTTGCGTTGACCCACACATTTCACCGATTTCACTCTCAGCATGGTTGAGCCCTGCTATTTTATAACTTTCTCCTTCAGAGCCGGCTGCCCCAGCGTCTGGCACACGAAAATAAGGCAAAGGAAGGGACCCTTCAGCTCATACATTATAGAAAAGCAATAAACGCACTCGGCAAACCATCGTGCCCAACTTGGCATCTCCGAGAAAGGTCGGGAGAAACGCCCACGGCTACGAAAAGCCATTCTGTTCTAAAAGCAAGATGATCTATGTTAAATTTATGGGGTGTCGCATTGGGAAGACACAACCTTCTCCCATCACAGGGGCTGACATTCTCAGTTTTTTGTGTGTGTGTGAGACAAAGATGGAGAGATGCCAACATGGTTTCAAAGCAGGAGTAGAGGTGGTGGTGGGGAAAGGCTTGGAGACAAACAGATTCGGATTGATCCACACCTGTCAGTCATTGGGGGGCGGAAAGAGGAGTAGGTGGAACAGCCTTTTTTCTGTGTTGTGAAAAGCAAATAAAAAAAGACTGTGTAGATTTGCATCAATTTTGCCAAGGGAAGTTTAGAATTACATTTAAAATTGCAGCAGAAGCCAAATCATATGTTCTACAACAATAGCAATTAAATTGAGGTACTCCTCAACTGACAACAGTTCATTTAGTCACCGTTCGAAGTTATGATGGCACTGAAAAAAGTGACTTATGACCGTTTTTCACACCTACGACCACCGAAGCATCCTCATGGTCATGTGATTAAAATTCAGACACTTGGCAACTAATTCATGTTTATGACGGTTGCGATGTCCCTGGGTCATGTGACCTCCTTTTGCGACCTTCTGACAAGCCAAGTCAATGGGAAAACCAGATTCACTTAAAACACCTGTGTTAACTAACTTAAGAACTGCAGTGATTCGCTGAACTACACTGTGGCAAGAATGGTTGTAAAATGAGGTAAAGTTCACTTATCAATAGCAATAGGACTTAGACTTATACACCGCTTCAACGTGCTTTGCAGCCCTCTCTAAGGAGTTTACAGAGTCAGCATATCGCCTCGAACAACCTCGGTCCTCATTTTACTGACCTTGGAAGGATGGAAGGCTGAGTCAACCTTGAGCCGGTCAGAATCAAACTCCTGGCAGTGAGTATTGAGAATCGAACTGCTGAACTGCTGGCAGCCAGAAGTCAACAGAATTCGCCCTGCAATACTGCATTCTAACCACTGCGTCACCACGGCTCCTAATGTTAACAAATGTTTCACTTAGCAACAGAAATTTTGGGCTCAGTTGCGGTCGTAAGTCGAGGACTATCTGTAGAAACAATCTAGAAAGGGATTGTTTCTACCTGTAGAAACAATCTAGAAAGGGAAGGCAAACAAACCGATAAGCAGACTGACTCCTGTCCAGGTAATAAGTACCAGTAAATTACTTTAAGCCTGAAAATCTCCTCTTAACCTGGTTGCTACCTGCTTGAGCTTGGGACAGTTACTTTCCAATTTAACATACTAGTAGCTGGATACCTGTGCTTCGCTATGAAACAGAACTCCTTAGCATGGAGTAGAATGTCTAAACTTCCAGCCCGCAGGCCAGATGAGTCGCACGCTGGCCATGCCCACTGGCAGTTGGAACAGAGTTCTTTTCAGGTGGGGAGGGGGAGTAGAACGTCTAACTCCTTAGCATCAGAGCGTGTTAATAATAATATAATAATATAAGAAATAACTAATGATCTGATGGTCATTTCGAAAAATCCTTTCTTAGCGAGCACCTAGAAGCCAAGGGGAACATACATGCCAAGTTTCAAGTTTGTAGGCTTTACGGTTCTGGAGATTTCATGATGATGCGTGAGTGGTATTTTGCTTATATATATATAGATTTACCGGACCTGTTGAGAGGAGGACTTTTATTTATTTTTTTAATTTAATCCATTTCTAAAGATGCCAATTCACTGGAATTGGATGGCTGTGTACATCTCCTTTGAACGTTTAGCTATCAATGTAACCAATAATTTCAAAAGCTGCTGCATTCTAACCTTCAGTTTCAGTTCTTTGGCTAGACTGGGCTCCTAACATATGCTAGTGACAATAACTTGACTTAAATTTAAGGGCAGGCAACCTTTTCAGGCAGCAGGCTCCATCCAACAATTGTGTTGAATGACCTGGTCGTTCCATATATTATTATTTCCAAGAACACAGATTGCAAGGGTTGTCATTAAAAAAAAACATTTGTAATTTAATTCAGATAATAAAGTTGGGAATGGTTGGACACCATCAAGAAGTACTTACTGATTTATTAGTTTCTTTGCTTTTTTTCAGACAGATTAATGAGAGGTACACTGGGAAGTGGATGGTCTCCATTAATGTTATTCCATATCCCTGCGGAATAGATTAGCTTGGAGGAGAAAGTGGCTGGCTGGCTGGCAAAGTCAACTGTTTAGGTCCATGATGGAGTGGTGACTTGAACTTCAGTTTTCCTGGTTCAACTCCCACATTTTTATGGCAACACTACACTGTTGTACAAACCAGGACCTCAAATGGCCCGCTCAGAGTCACTTTTGTGAGATTGATGGCCATATAAATTGTTTAGATAAATCAGAAAAGCTTTGGGAGGCAATGCACTGATAACTCTTCTATTAATTTAGGCACCATCCAATGAAATACCGCACAAACAAAGTTGTGTGCCCCTCTATAGAACTCCCTAGATTTACACTAACCAAGCAGGGCCATTGCTGCACTTATATACTGGTAGATAGCTTCATCTACCTTCCAACCTTGAGCAGGTGGTTTGCTTTAATGTATTATTTTAATTTTCCATAGTACAATACATTAAGGTAGACAACATTTGGGTGTCTGGGATGGTTGAACAGACTTCTATAGCTATATATAACAACTAGGGATTGCAAAATGTCTGGCAATAATGCACACACAAGGGTAGATCTAAGATTTTAGGGCATTTTTTATGTTTATTTTATTTATTTATTTATGTATGTATTTATTTTATTTGTTTGTTTGTGAAACATGTACAAGATAGATAGAGAGTGGTTCAATGATTTTGGATCTTTTCTGCAGAAAAAGTCTTAAAAGATTATCTTCCTTCCTTCCTTCCTTCCTTCCTTCCTTCCTGCCTGCCTGCCTGCCTGCCTGCCTGCCTGCCTGCCTTCCTCTATTGCTTTGAGGTAGAGTGATCCCTTGAAATTTGGCTGCTATATGGGGCCTTCAGATCTCAGATTGCCCACTTATGGTCTAGATAGCAATAGCAATAGCACTTACACTTATATACCATCCCATAGTGCGTTATACAGCACTCTCTGAGTGATTTATAATGTCAGCATATTGCCCCCAACAATCTGAGTCCTCATTTTACCCACCACAGAAGGATAGAAAGCCTTCTATCAACCTTGAGCCCCCATCAGGATCAAACTCCAGACTGGTGGCAGATGGACACTAAATTGGAAGTACTGTAGAAAATTATTGGGTTGGATGGGACCTTAGAGGTCTTCTGGTCCTGAAAGGTCCTCTATCTGCAGGACCACCTATTCCAGAGGGGATCAACTACTCCTTTAGGCTAAGACAGGATAGGGACATTCGAGGTCCCTTCCCTTAAATGTTGCCATCTAGTGATATCTTAGAAGCATGCTTCTCCCATAGCAGACCGTGCTCTATGAACACCATACGCCTTTAGATCCAGCAAGCTGTCTTCATTCTTAACCACCCAGAAGGCCATGACAAGTTGCTTTTCCCTCAGGCACTGAGATTAGAGCCTGAGGATTGTATGGCTTGATGGACTGGATATTGTGAATCAGATATGTGGCTTTCTTAGTTTTATTGTCTCTAGGGTTTTATTTTTGCTGTGAGCTGCCTAGAGTTTTACATAATTGTGGTTATATGAATCTTTTAAATAAAAAAAATAAATAAAACTCTTGACCTTAAACTTCTTAGACCATCCCAGAAAAATGTCCAACTTTTCCTTGAAACCTCTACATGGAGCCTGCACAACTTCAGGGAGGAGACTTGGTGTACTGCTTAATAGCTTTCATAGCAGGGGTGAAATCCAGCAGGTTCTGGAGAACCGGTAGCGGAAATTTTGAGTAGTTTGGAGAACTGGTAGCGGAAATTTTGAGTAGTTTGGAGAACTGGCAAATACCACCTCTGGCTGGCCCCAGAGTGGGATGGGAATGGAGATTTTTCAATATCCTTCCCCTGCTATGCCCACCAAGCCACACCACGCCCACCAAGCCACGCCCACAGAACCGGTAGTAAAAAAAAATTGGATTTCACCACTGTTTCATAGTCAGAAAATTTCTTCTTATTTCGAGTTTGGGTCTTGAAATAAAGAAGAATCCCCCAATTCTTCAGTTTCCTCTATTTTAAATTGAAATAATCTCAGTCTAGCTGGGCAAGAGCTTATTTTTCTGTCTTGTGAATTTCTGGCCAAAATCTGAGCTGGCTGAACTGGTGGTTAACTGCCTGTTTTGCCATATGAACTAAAGCTGGCCTCTCCGAGTGTGAGAAAACTAGCCTCTGACACCACATACACTTCAGTGCATCTTGCAAGGAAAAAAAAGTCCCACTTTCATATTTCAAATCCATTTATTGTTGACATCTGGCATCTTCTCCAGCTGGGAGTATGCTGTTAATGTATCTTTGCCTCCTTCTCCTTCTCGCTCTACAAGAAACGTAAAGAGACTCCAGGGCAAACCCTGGCCAACCTCCTGGAATGCTTTGCTCTGTTGCTAACAATATCCCCTTTGCATCTCTTCTCCTAGGACAAGCTGACAGTTTAGGAAGAGGGCAAAAGTGAGATTGGAGCAGCACCATCCGAACTCCTTCTTCTGAAAGGAGGAGGGGAAAAAAATATGGCTTCACTGCTGAAAGCAGGGAGAAAATTCCACACGCCAACTTCCTGCATCAGCGTAGCAAGGTTGATCCTACAAAAAGCCTGCCTGGTTGAATCCATTTATTTATTTTCATTTATTATTAAATTTATTCGAATAGAATAGAATAATAGAATAGAATAGAATAGAATAGAATAGAATAGAATAGAATAGAATAGAATAGAATAGAATAGAATAGAATAGAATAGAATAGGACTGGACTGGACTGGACTGGACTGGACTGGACTGGACTGGACTGGACTGGACTGGACTAGACTAGACTAGACTAGACTAGCAGAGTTGGAAGGGACCTTGGAGGGCTTCTAGTCCAACCCCCCACACCCCGACCGAAGCAGGAGATCCCATACCATTTCAGTCAAATGGCTGTCTAGTCAATAGAATAGAATAGAATAGAATAGAATAGAATAGAATAGAATAGAATAGAATAGAATAGAATAGAATAGAATAGAATAGAATAGAATAGGACTGGACTGGACTGGACTGGACTGGACTGGACTGGACTGGACTGGACTGGACTGGACTAGACTAGACTAGACTAGACTAGCAGAGTTGGAAGGGACCTTGGAGGTCTTCTAGTCCAACCCCCTGCTTAGGCAGGAAACCCTACACCACTTCAGACAAATGGTTATCCAATCTCTTCTTAAAAACTTCCAGTGTCAACAGCCTTTGCCAGCCTGCTCTAAGCTGTTCCATTGCGGCAGGTGTGAGTCTGGAGCCCTGTTTAATAGCAATAGCACTTGGACTTACATTCCACTCCATAGTGTTTTACAGGCAGTCCTTGAGTTACGACCACAACTGAGCCCAAAATTTGTGTTGCTAAGTAAAACAGAATTACTGTAGTTAAGTGAATTTTGTTCCATTTTACGATCTTTGTTGCCACAGTTGTTCAGCCAATCACTGCAGTTGTTAAGATAACAACACGGTTGTTAAGTGAATCTGGCTTCCCCGTTGACTTAGAAGGTCGCAAAAGGTGATCACATGACCGCGTTTATTTAGGGTCCCGTTTGCAATCCCTTCTTCCTTCTGCCTCCCTAGTCCTCCCTCAACGAAGGCCATTGCCTCATTTTATTTCAATGCAACCTTTATCGTGGCCTAATTCACTGAGCGTGACCTTCTACGAAGCCTTTGGGATATGGCATTTCTCTTTTGCCTTTTTCTAGGGATCATACAGGAATGCCCTTCTTTGTTGATTAATGGCATTTTCGCCAGCTGAAATAGCTCCCAAAGATGGTTTTTGTTAGTATTATCATAGTCGTCCTTATCCCCATCAACGTTCCCGGTTTCCAGTCAGAAAGAAAAGAAGCGAAAGGAAGCAGGAGGAACAGGGGGGTTGGAAGTTGAAAGAGAGCAACGCCATTCGCCAAGACTTAAAGCTAATACTGGAATTTTTATAATGGTCTTATACTTGCTAATACCTTGCCTAATAGGATACACAATGGGAAAATAAATAGGTTAGCAGAATCAAAGGAAGGAACAAATTTGAATGAAAGGCACAAATGCTAAGCAAGAAGTCCCAAAGGTGCTTTTTCAAAAGGCAACTGGACTTTCTTTGTTTCTTTCTTGAAGATGTTTCACTTCTCATCCAAGATGCTTCATTCAACCCAATGAGTCTATGAAGGTTTAAAAATAAATATATTTCCTACTTTGGTGGGGTCTTCTTCTTCTTCTTCTTCTTCTTCTTCTTCTTCTTCTTCTTCTTCTTCTTCTTCTTCTTCTTCTTCTTCTTCTTCTTCTTCTTCTTCTTCTTCTTCTTCTTCTTCTTCTTCTTCTTCTTCTTCTTCTTCTTCTTCTTCTTCTTCCTCCTTCTTCCTCCTTCTTCCTCCTTCTCCTCCTCCTCCTCCTCCCCCTCCCCATGATTGTTGGGGGCAATATGCTAACATTGTAAACTGCTCAGAGAGTGCTGTAAAGCACTGTGGAGTGGTATATAAATCTAAGTGCTAATGCTATTGCTATCTTCCTCCTCCTCCTCCTCCTCCTCCTCCTCCTCTCACATGAAATGAAGAAAATGACAGCAATTGGGACTAACAACAGTAGTTGTTTGGAGGGAGACTACAGTGTTGCCATCTAATTACATCTTTGGAGAAGGAATGGTGAGTCCAGACTGAATTTTAGCTTCATCCATTTGCTTTCTAGGAATGGTGCCTTTTGTGCTTGGCAGCCATTCTGTGAATGGGAAACCTGCCTCCCCCCACCCCCTAATCCATAACAGCCTTTTCTGAGAATGCCCATAGTATGCTTTTAAACATCTAAATGTGCCCTTCAAAGGCCATAGACCTAGCCATTGGCAAATGGCTAATGGCAACATATCAAGCTAAATTTCATATTCATGATGCACCGACTAACAAAAAATACAAAGCATTAGGAAGCAATGGAATATTTATATTTGCTTCCTTTTTCATCTCCAGACCATTATGTGTTCACTACCAAACTAGCAAAATGTCATTTGGGGCTCATAAGACATGGTTTCATTTTCGCAAACGTATTCGCATTCAAAAGTAATTTTTCATTTTTCTTCCTTGGAGATAGTTCAGCTGCTGCACAATTTTTATTTTTATTTTAATAGCTGGAATAATGTTCTACCTGGTACGCCTCTGAAGCATTATATCATTAGCTGCAGAAATCACGTCTGTATTGGCATTTTATACAGAATATGTGGTGAGGGAGTGAACAAAGCCACCAGTCAAGGGAACCCACAAGTATGTGTATGAGTGTGTCAAAAAAGTCAAGATCATGGTCGCAACCACACGATCAAAGCTAGGCCCCTTTTTACATGCAATGAAGCACATTTATTTATTTATCAAACTTGTATGCCATCTATCTCGCCAAAGGCGATTTTAGGCAGCTTACAGACATTGAATAAAATGCAAAATAAAATAGTAAAACAAGAAATAAAGGTCCTAAATTTAAAAATTCAATTAAAATAAAATTAGGATGGATGGATGGAGAGGAAGGGAGCAAAGTGCACACAGAAAGGAGGTGGGGTGTTCTCTACTCCATCAGCCACCTCCAATGGGCTGCATCCCTATTAGGGCCCTGAGCTAGTTGGCATAGCCATATCTTCAAAGGCCTTTCGAAAGACTAAAAGGGTGGGAGCAGATCTGATCTTGGGAGGGATTAAAAGGAGGGGAGCTTTGATTGCGCAGTTGTGATTGTCATCTTTTTTGGCCATGTCATTTGGGGAAATTCACTGGAGAAAGCAATTATGTTGGGAAAAGTTAGTGATAAAAGGCTGCCAAAGAACACAGTGGCTGGACACCATCAAAGCTGACACCAGCCAGAGCATAGAAAAATTAAAAGAAATAGTAAAAGACCAGAAGATGTGGAGAGACCTGGTCCACAGAATTGCCAAGAGTTGGACACAATTCAATGATATCATCATCATCATCATCATTGATTGTCATCTTGCCATTTTTGTTTTCATCCAACAAAAGTAATTGAATTGAGAAGACCAGTGTACAAAATTGAATATATAATAGTCCTGAGTTCAGCTCATCATTCCTGCTATTCCTGAGATTTCAGCTAATGGGGATCAATTCTTCTATAAACAAAACAGCAACATCATGCCAAGTTGAAGCACAAAAGGAAGATGGCCCTGTATCACAATGAGTACCTACAATCTTGCAACTTTTCACTCAATGAAAAGCTCAATTGATCTTCATCTTGAGTTGTCATTCTCTTTGTTTCATGTTTGGCATTTAGTATATTGTGAAAGTCTATGCTATTTACCTAGTTTAATGCACTGTAGGAATCCAGAACGGAAGCTAATTCATTATCCAATTAACGTTTTATGGGAATGCAATCTAAGAGTACAATTCTATCAATTGACTTTTTAAAAAAAATCACATTAAGAACTCTTGAAACCCAGTATGGTATCTAGGAAATATGTGGGACTATGACAAGACCATTTTCAATCATGCAAGTTCACTGGGTAACTCATGGTCAGTCTGGTATAGTGGTGAAGATGCTAGACTAGGAATGGGAAGTCTCAGATTCTAGTCCCCTCCAAGTCACTGGTGGAGTTTGGGCCAACCCAACCTATCACACAAAGTTGTTGTGGAAGAAAAATCAGAAGGGATCACTATGGGGTCCTTGGTGCTCTCTGATCTTGGTTGTTTTCTTGCAGACATTTCATTACCCAACTAGGTAACATCATCAGTGCTAGAAGGGAGTGGGGTTTGCTCTTTGTTTATATACTAGTGGGTTGCCTTATCAGTGTAGATGGGCATTTTCTTGTTGGTTCCTTGATTAGGCTGTTGTTTACTATTAGTTGTTTGTTTGAGTTCGTAATTCCTTGATTGGGGTATTTTTTTACTATTTAATTGTTGTACTGAGCCGCGGTGGCGCAGTGGTTAGAGTGCAGTACTGCAGGCTACTTCTGCTGATCACCGTCTGCCAGCAGTTTGGCAGATCGAATCTCACCAGGCTCAAGGTTGACTCAGCCTTCCATCCTTCCGAGGTCAGTTAAATGAGGACCCAGATTGTCGGGGGCAATATGCTGACTCTGTAAACCGCTTAGAGAGTGCTGTAAAGCACTATGAAGTGGTATATAAATCTAAGTGCTATTGCTATTGCTATCCTGATGTTAATCTCTGTTTATCTTGATGATGATTGCTAGCGAAGAGGTAATAAGGAGGTAATGAAAAGTCTCCAAGAAAACAACCAAGTTCAGAGAGCACCAAGGACCTCACACTTCAACCCTGAGCTACAAATATTCTCTTCTATAGGGAGCACTATGAAAACCTTATTAAACTCCAGAGTGAAAGTCAGGACAGACCAAAAACCAAGACCAACCACATGGCACACCCTGCCATACATCAAATACATCTTGAAAGCTGTAGAACACAGCTTCTGAGATCTGCAAGTGGGCATCACATACTGCCCAGAGGCTACCATACAAGGACAAATTATGCATTGTAAAGATTGCTGGGAGCTGGGAAATACTTCCAATGTAATCTACCGAATCCCCTGCATGGACTGTCCCTGTGACTATGTAGGACAGACATAGAGAGGAAGCTAAGCACCAGATTGCAAGAACATAAGTGAGCGGTCAGATGAGAGACCCGAACTCATTGGTAGCCTCATACGGCAATGAACAAGGACATTCAACTTTGCAGCTACTAAGATTGTTGGACGAGCGGGCACAAAAACAGCCAGGGAAGTGATTGAAGCCTGGGAAACAGGCCTCTCATCAGTCAACAGGAGTGTTGATTTACCACCAGCTTATCAAATACTTAGAAGGTGTGGACTGGGTAGTCCAAGCAAACAACAGCCAATGACTTAAAAGCCAGCCATCAACACACCCCAATCAGCATCTAATAAGCCACATACAACATACACCATATAAATACCACACACACAACAGCACACACTCGGCTACAGAGAGGTTTCCTGAGGATGGGCTCCAGCACGGGTCCGAAAGCTCGGAAGACAAAATCTCTGGACCCGATGATCGACCCAGATTGGATCCGGCAGCATTATCCTGGGACACGTATATTCGCCTTCATTCGTGAGAGACATCAATAAACAAAATATAACTCTATATAGGAAGTTGCAAAACACCCCAAGAAGAGGACGGAAAATAAAAAGAGATGAGAAAGAAAATGGTGTAGTAACTGGAGAACGGACTTTACTGTGGTATCGAAGAAGACAGAGGTTGCCTTTAAAGTCAAAGCATGTGGCGGGTTAAACTAATGCACAACACCCCCCTCTGACATTTTTTCCCCTCTCTCTTCCATCCCCACCATGTTGCGATCCATTTTTTTTAAAAAAAAAATCACCCTGAACATTTGCTTCTTTCTTCTCCTCCCGGGAAGCCAATTGCTTTGATTGCAGCGATACAAGACTGCGGAGATGGCTTGCCCTTGCCTGCGAAGCAAATGGAACGTGCTAATAGAACTTATCACATTACCCGATGCAGAAGTGCCATAGCTCATTACTTTAAGATAAAGGGATATCATTGCAGACGGGAAGCAGGATTGACTTTCGAAGGCCCAACTTGATGATGATTTAATCAACTGCTCTCTTTCACTTCTCATCTCCGCGCCTGTCGGTTTCGCAGGTGCGGTTAAATGAGACACTCCGAACGAGAGAGCAGGGGGAGAGATTGGCGTCATTATTTCTCCCGAAAGGAAGTATGCAAATCCTCGACAGGCAGATTGCGTTCATAATGGGCCCAGTAAAATATAAGGGGCACACTTGACAGGTGAGGGCAAGTTATTTGTACATCTTTAAAAGAAAGCAACTGTCCTCATTTAAACATTGGGCTTAAAGGGAAGAGGGCGAGGGAGGAAGAACAGCCAGAAAACACCGTACACCGCAGAGGGGAATGGAGAGGGAGTCTTTGAATGCCATGTTATGATTGGAGCCAACTGAAGCATGGGTGTATGGCCTTTCGACAGATCTGCCATGTAGAAGAGCAGGCCGAGCTGGAAGGTGCAGTTAAATGTGTCATCAGTTTGGAGTCATTGCGTTGCCACAAGAGACCCAAGTCCAGCCTCCCATAAATTCTGTTGACCTTTATTTAGCACCAACTTAGCTTTGAACATTAGTTGACCAGATTCTTGTGTGTAGGTAGCAATACTAAACACTTCTGTGCTTTGAACTCAACAAATACTCCTGATTATTTGCACCTGACATTACAGTGCTGAAAATGGAAGAATAATAATAATGTAAGGCAGGGGTGAAATCCAGCAGGTTCTCACAGGTTCTGGAGAACCGGTAGTGGAAATTTTGAGTAGTTTGGAGAACCGGTAGCGGAAATTTTGAGTAGTTCGGAGAACCGGCAAATACCACCTCTGGCTGGTCACAGAGTGGGGTGGGAATGGAGATTTTGCAATATCCTTCCCCCAGGAGTGGGGAGGGAATGGGGATTTTGCAGTATCCTTCCCCTGGAGTGGGGAGGGAATGGAGATTTTGCAGTATCCTTCCCCTGCCACGCCCACCAAGCCACACCCACCAAGCCACACCATGCCCACCAAGCCACGCCCACAGAACCGGTAGTAAAAAAAATGGATCTCACCACTGATGTAAGGGACACCCTTTTTTCCTGACCTTGAATTGATTCATGTAACATAGAATCATTGAAAGTTAGAGGTCAATGTTCTATTGAGATATTATAAAATCATAGGATTGGAAGGGACCTTAAGGTCTTCTAATCTAATTCCCTGCCCAGGCAGGCCATTCCAGACAAATGGCTTGTTCAACTTTGCTTTCAATACCTCCAGTGATGGAGCCACCATGACTCATTCATTGTAACTTCTGGCTCAGTGGGAAAACCTGCAGTTTCAAGACTCTTACAAATACAGCATGCAAATAAAGCTTCACAAAATGCCAAGCAACTTGCAAAACAATTTGTTCCAGTGCTGAACAGTTTTGCTATTGTTTGTTCATTTATTCATTCATTTGGTTTAGAGACCATACCATTCCTAAAAGACTCTGAAAGACTGAAATACATGCAAAGGAAAAAAAAAAAACACCAAACAATAAACATTCATGTTGGAAGACTAAAAGAGCCAAGCATACAACAAACTAGCCAAAATGAACAAATGCTTGGTGTCCATCCTAATCCCAGATTTGGAAGCAGAGCGACATTTTAATGACCTTTCGAACAGTTGTTGAGTGAGAGCAATATGAATCTCTGGGGGGATTCTGTTCCAAAGGGCAAGGGACCCAACAGAGAAGACATGCTTGGTCATGATAGACGGCATTGTTTAATTTAAAGGACTTGGAATTTACCCAATCTCCTTAATCTCACTAAACAAGTAGAAATTGGAGATAGAAAGTCCCTCAAATAGCTAGGTCCTATGTCAGGGGTGTCCAACCTGGCAATTTTATGACTAGTGGACTTCATGGCTGACTGACAAATTTTGAGAGTTGAAGTCCACAAGTCTTAAAGTTGCCAAGGCTGGACACCATTATGCTTTATAGGCAATAACTAGTGTCTTGAATTGTACCCAAAGATCAAGGGGCAACCAATGCAGCCCCAGAAACAGGGATGATACATGAGGATAATGTGACACATACCCCAATGCTTGTGAAATGCAGTATTTCCGTCAAGAGTAATGAGTTGAGCAACCATCTGAAGGACCTAGGAAAGGAGACAACTGGCACACCAGGTTAATCTATATAAAGCCTCCCCCCGTCACAGGTGCCAACTGCTCCTTGAGCAGGTACCACAAATCCAGGTAGACCCCCAGATTGCATACCACTCTTTTAATGGGGAAGTGCAACTCCATCCAAGAACCAAGATGAAATATCATCAGATCCAAGGTGCTACTAAGTCTTGTTCAGACTGAGCCTGAATCTAATTCTCCCCATTAATATCTAAAGAAACTCCAGATAACAGGATCAGAACTTTCACAGCATCAACAGACTGAGTGGACTGATCACATTGGACCCCAAACAACAGATGACCTCTGCCAGAAGTTTCATGTAGACAATAAACAGGAGGGGTGGAAACCTCAAGCCCTGAGGAACCCCACTAGGGGGGAATGGGACATTTTTTGAATGGGAGGACCTGATTCCTCCCAAAGTGATAACAAAAAGATAGTGAAGAGAATGGCCAAATATGCCTTGATTTGGAAAGGCAGGAGAAAAAGCTGATGATTCAAATTTGGAGCATTGACTTATACATGGGATGTTGATTGTATAGGCACATCTTCTATATAAATATGGAGTGGTGCGGTGGCTGTGAGGAGGCTGTGAGTTCGATCCTAGGTAGAGGCAGATATTGCTCTCTCTGGGCACAATGAGAATATATCTGCTGAACAAAACTCCGCATTGGCGACAGGAAGGGCATCCGGCCATTAAACACTCAGCTAGCTCCGTTCAGTTGCCCAGACTCCACCCCACAAGGGGTTATGGGGTCATTAAAAGGAGATGATGATTATCTTCTATATCAATATGGATTCATTCTAATCTGCATTAAAGAAAATCTGTGTTGCAGCTGTGAGATTTCTGTACTGAAGCAACTCCCCTAATACAGTGTTGTGTCTGAGAGTCAAGATGTCCTGTGATGTCTAGCATGAATTTTGACAACTTTAGCCCAGCCTTTTGTGTTTTATAATGGCCATTCAGGTGCCTCTGAGGTGCCTACATGATTTGGAGTCATGCTGCTCCTGCTCTGACTTATAAGTAATATTAGGTCTTCAAATCAGATCAATGATAATTGACTCATCATCCATAAATGTATTGCCACTCACCTCCCTTTTATAGTGATCAGAATTAGCAGCCATTGCCACATCTTATGGCAATGATCTCTACCAATTTATTCTGTGTTGTGTGAAGAAGTGGTCGTCCCCCCGTCCGCCCCCGTCCCCCGTTCCAAATCTCCTTCCAATCAGTTCCATTGAATGACCCTAGTCCCAGCATTTTAAGAGGAAAAAACTTCCTTCTATTTTCCTTCTCCATGTGTTTTTATCAATCATACCTCTCTTCCGTTGTTGGTTTCCCCCCCCCCCCATAGTAAAGGGATGCCTACTGCAAAACAAAACTTATGAATAATTGATATTTATGATTCAGACCCTCCACATAACCAGGAACATCTGAAGATCATCTCTGATGATCCACAATGTGGTTTGGGTGGGGATTAATAGGTTGTATGAACACAGTCAATGAAAGATGGCATGGGCACCAACCCCTTCATTATTCAAGAACTTCTAGATGCTTACCAAAATCCTGTCTTTCTTTCCTATCTATACAGACTTCTAGTAAGAAATTACCCAAGAAGCAGTTGCCAGTTTGTCAAAAAAGGACATGAGGGAATGAAGAAAGATATAATTGCCAATCTACAGGAATACTCCAACTTAACGTTCCTGTTTAATCCTATCTGGAGGTTGGCTCATCTCATATTCGCTATCCAAGGCTAGATGACCACATTGCCACACTTGTTAGAAATAAAAAGTGTAGAAAGTTGAAGTGGTTTCTTACAACAGATCTCTGGGAGGAAGATGTAATTGCCTTGATTTGATGCTTTGAATTACTCTAACAACTTCCCCTAGCAGCGCTAGTAATGGAAGCAGCTTCTATCCATCTACAGTAGATGTAACAAAAGCCTCTTCTAGCATTTTACAATGACACATTGGAAGCACCAGAACTGGCTTTTGTGAATCTGCAAGTGGGGAAGACTTTTTTGATGATCAAAATTGCTGGAGAAAACCATCAGAGTGATAGTTCAGCCACTTCAAGCACGACAGGAATGGGAAACTGATGTATCTCATCTGTATCATTCCTATGTCACACGCATGTGTTGCTATGCACACAACAGCTGCATGAAATGTGTGGTCTACAAGGGGAGGGTATCGGGTTGAGCCATTGATGTTAAAAGGAGAAATGGGAAGACAACTGGCAACCAGACAATCAAAAGAGATTTTGCTCAGGAACGTAACATGGGTGAATCAGATTAGTTCTTCTGTATTTTTTCTACCAATACTAGTTCTGTTTAATACTCATTCAAGATCTGCTTTAGAATTCCTTTTCAAAGGAGAAGGATATTTTGGAGAAATGCACATAAAGAGAGAACAATGCACACAGAATTTACAAAATGGTCAGGGAAGGTATGAGTACCCTGTTTCTCACTATTCAAACTTTTATCCAGGAGTTTCTTGTCTCCTTTGCATATTAGGCCTTGATAAAAAAAAATTCCCAAGGAAATCAGGAGGCAAAAAACCCCACAAAATTATCTGCTACAATGTCCTACCTGTCAATGACTACTTCAGCTTCAACCGCAATAATACAAGAACACACAATAGATACAAACTTAAGGTATTATTTATTTATTTATTAATAAAATTTGTATGCCGCCCAACTCCCAAAGGACTCTGGGCGGCTCACAACACATAAATAAAAACAACAATAAAAACATAATAAGTACAATTTAAAAATATCAATAAAACATTTACACCTACATACATGGGCCAATCCATAGGTTATTGGCCCCAGGCCTGCCGGAAAAGCCAGGTCTTAACGGCTTTACGGAAAGCCAGTAAGGTGGGGGTAGTACGGATCTCGGGGGGAAGTTGGTTCCATAGAGTCGGTGCGGCTACAGAGAAGGCCCTCCCCCGCGGACCCGCCAGCCGACACTGTCTGGCTGACGGGACCTGGTCCTACCTGTCAATGACTACTTCAGCTTCAACCGCAATAATACAAGAGCACACAATAGATACAAACTTAAGGTAAACCGCTCCAAACTCGATTGCAGAAAATACGACTTCAGCAACAGAGTGGTCAATGCCTGGAATGCACTACCTGACTCTGTAGTTACTTCCCCAAACCCCCATAACTTTAACTTTAGACTGTCTACTGTGGACCTCACCCCATTCCTAAGAGGTCTGCATAAGTGCACCAATGTGCCTACCGCCCCTGTCCTACTGTCATCATTTATTCGTATCCTTATCAGTAGTGGGTTCTAAAACCTGTTGCTACCAGTTCGCGCATGCGCTCGCACGCTCGCGCGATGCTTCTGCGCATGTGCAGAAGCGTCCCAGGTGGGTGGGCGGAGCCTCCCGCCGCTGCTACCGGTTCTAAGAACAGGGCCGAACCAGGAGCAACCCACCGCTGATCCTTATCCTGTATTCATAATCATGTTTGTTCCTATATCTGTTATCTTATACGTGTTTGACAAATAAATAAATAATAAAATAATAAAAAATAGCCCCATGGGGCATTTGTAGTAAGAGTGGCACTAAAAGTCTTGCCCTTGAGACCCTATTGGAGTTTATTTAATTTACTTTATTCATTTATTTGTCAAACATGTACAAGATAGCAGGTATAGGTATAAACATAAACAAAATAAGTAAAGATAATAGGACAGTAAGACAGGGACGGTAGGCACAAAGGTGCGCCTATGCACACCCCTTACAGACCTCTTAGGAATGGGGTGAGGTCGACAGTAGACAGTCTAAGGGTAAAGTTTTGGGGGTTTGGGGAAGAAACCACAGAGTCAAGTAGTGCATTCCAGGCATTGCTCACTCTGCTGAAGTCGTATTTTCTGTTCCTTTCCCTGAAGAAATTTAGAGATTTTATTCTAACCATGTCCTCTGGCCACACACTTGGAAGGTCACTTGTGTTGGTCTTAATCTGGATAGACAGTCTCGGATAAATTTGCAGGGGAAAACTAGAGGGTAGGCTGCCTTCCTCAACCAAATACAAAGACACAGAAGAACACAGTGCCCACTTCCGTCTGGGAGACCTTACTCATGACTTAGTCACCTCCTGTTGAAATTACATCGGGCTACCTTTTAAGAGCCTTCAGAAGTTGTAGCTGGTCCGGAACGAAGCAGTACACAATGAGCATTCAGTTCTATGCTCATTGGCTTCCAGTGAGCTTCTGAGTGCAATTCAAGATGCTGGTTGTCACTTATCAATGCCTACATGAGATAGAACCAGGTTATTTGTAGAACTGCCTATTTCTGATCGTTCCTGCTCACTCCACCAAAACTACCAGAGATGATGTATTTCAGGTCTCTTCTATCAAGCAATGTCATCTTACTGTCATATCTTTCTTGTTGCAGCACCTGCCCTGTTGGACAGGATCCTTCTGGAGATTCGGATGGTCTCCACTGTGCTAGCCCAGCATTAAAGACTTGGCTATTTTCCCAGGCATATAAACCAGAAGGTTGAGCGAGCTCTGCTGGTTGATTGCTTTTATTGTTGTTGCTTTTTCTACCCTACGCTGGGAATCATTTTGTGACCTTCAACATTTGTTTTCTGGATTGTTGGTGCAATTATTGTAGATTTTACTTTGTATGCCATTGCTATGACATGGGCAGCCTTATAAAATGTATCAGTCAATCAATCAACCAATTCCAGGTATGGCATTTGATTAAGCCTTCTGAGAGATGACCTTTCATAAAAATTGGTTTCAAATAGAAAGCAGGATTCTTTTTACAGAATATTTGTGGGTCCACCAAAGCCAGGGGTATATTCTATGCTCAATTCCACTCTAGGATACTCCACTTTCTGCTCTGTAATGCAATCTGTATAGGTCAGAGGTAGGGAACTATGGTCCTTTTATATCACTTATATATCACTTAGATTTATATACCGCTTTACAGTGCTTTACAGCACTCTCTAAGCGGTTTACAGAGTCAGCATATTGCCCCCAACAATCTGGGTCCTCATTTTACCGACCTCAGAAGGATGGAAGGCTGAGTCAACCTTGAGCCTGGTGAGATTCGATCTGCCAAACTGCTGGCAGCCGGTGATCAGCAGAAGTAGCCTGCAATACTGCACTCTAACCACTGCACCACCGCGGCTCCTATGAATTGTGGACTTCAACTCCCAGAATTCCTGAGCCAGCTATGTATCTAAATTGGCAACTAGAAGAAAGTGGAGTATCCTAGAGTGGAAATGACCATAGAATATAGCCCTTCTTTCCCATGCAGTCTAGCCTTTGAGTGAATACACTCAATAAAAGTCCCAAAGGTGTGGGGGTTTTTTCCCCAAAAGGCAACTGGACTTTCTTTGTTTTTCTTTGAAGACATTTTGCTTCTCATCCAAGAAGCTTCTTCAGTTCTTAGATGAGAAGCAAAACGGCTTCAAGGAAAAACAACAAAAGTCCAGCTGCCTTTTGGAAAAGCACTTTTGGGACAACCATGACCTGGATGACTGAGAATCTCCACACAGACACCCAATGAAAAAAGATCCCACCCCTTCCCTGGGTGATTGCTTCAACTACAGGTAATCCTCGACTTACAACAGTTCATTTAATGACCATTCAAAGACGGTACTGAAAAAAAGTGACTTATGAGCATTTTTCACACTTATTGCAGCATCCCCACGGTCACATGACCAAAATTCAGCCGCTTGGCAGCTGATTCATATTTATGACGGTTGCAGTGTCCCGGGATTATGTGATCACCTTTTGCGACCTTCTGACAAGCAAAGTCAATTGGGAAGCCTGATTCACTCAACAACCATGTCACTAACTTAACAACTGCAGTGATTCACTTAACAATCATGGCAAGAAAAGTTGTAAAATGGGGCAAAACTCGCTTAAATGTCTCACTTAGCAAGAGACATTTTGAGCTCAATTGTGGTCGTAAGTCAAGGACTGCTTGACTTGACTTGACTGTATTGAACTGCTCTTTACATTAGGACGTTCTCAGAGGTGGGTTTCAGCAGGTTCTGACCAGTTCTGGAGAACCGGTAGCAGACATTTTGAGTAGTTCGGAGAACCGGAAAATACCACCTCTGACTGGCCCCGCCCCCATCTATTCTCTGCCTCCCGAGTCCCAGCTGATCAGGAGGGAATGGAGATTTTACAGTATCCTTCCCCTGCCATGCCCACCAAGCCACACCACGCCCACCAAGCCACGCCCACAGAACCGGTAGTAAAAAAAATTGAATCCCACCACTGGACGTTCTCCCCCCTTCAACCAGACTTTTATCTCCTGAAAATCAAGTCCACAGACATGGTTGTTGTCTGTTTTGTTTGCTGGAAAATTCACCAAAATGGTGAAGTGTATATTTGGGAAAGAAAGATACCAAGGAAGAGAGAAAAAGAAAAGCACATGTTGTTAGGACTGCTTATGTTTAGGGAAACACGAACAGACAAAAAAAGACTAGTCATTTTTTTTCCCAATCATTGACCAGCAAAAGAAGTTATTATAGTTGCATGAAAAATAAAATTGCAGAGAAACACGCTTTGCACAATATTGTATGTTGAGAAATCATGCACGAGATGAAGCTTTTTGGGAAAGAAATGATTTACTGGAAAAAAAATAGTGTGAAATGATACAGAAGCATATGCAGCAGCAGCAGCAGCAGCATTTTGAATGAATTCTCAGGGAACCACATGTCTTGTTTTCAGAATACAGGGTATCCACAGAATGTACAGGTAATCCTCAAATTACGACCGTAATGGAACCTGCCCATTACACTCCTTAGTTGTAAGCATCATAAAAAAGTGTCAGTCATGTGACTGTCCTCATTTTATTATGTTTTTATGTTGGTCGTTAATTGAACACCATAGTCATTAAGCAAAGCCATTGTTCGCTATGGTAAGGCTTTGCCAAAAACCAGAAGTGTTACTTTTTGGCAAAACTATCATAAAACATGACCATGGGACACTTCAAATGGCCATAAATGAAGCTGTATTACTGAGTCTCTGCAGTCCAGTCACGCATGTCTAAGTTCCTGAAGTGCAGCCACATGACTGTGGGGGGAGAGGGAACCCATTGCAACTTCAGATTTGGGCTGTAAATCCCCTTTTTCAGGTAGGTCGTAATTAAGCAACCAGTCATAAGTCGAGGACTAACTGTTGTTTAAAAAAAAAATCAAAATGGCAACCACAAAGACAAGATCAAAGGTGGAACTGTCATGGCTGACATCTTGACTTGTTTTACCCAACCATGCAGACATTCCTACTTATCTGCTTTAAGAGTTTCATGCTTTTGTTTTTTTTTAAAAAAAATACCGAGCTCCTAAGAAGTAATTAGACGTGTGTTCATGCAGTGGAATATGTAGAAATATGTCTGCTTGGAAAACGGGTTTGCATGCCAATTGACCATTTAGTGCTGTTAGATTTACAATAATCCTAGCTTTCTTTGTGGTCATGCAATTTAAATTATACATCATCCCCGGATGATAAAGGCTGCCATAAATAATAAACAACAAAATAGATCACAACAACACAAGTAATGAATTATAAAGCAGGAAAGCAGTGGGTGGGAAAAATAGATTTTATAGGATCGGGTCTGACAATTGAGTTGTTTACTTGCGTTATTACAGTGGGAATCAGACAAATGAAAATGGACATCTAAAACCCATCCGTTGCATTATATTAAATCACTCTGTCTACACATATTTATACCCTAGCCAAATTTATTTAAGATTTGTGATGTGGGAATATATGGTATGCCTATTCTCTTTTCCTTTCGGGGACTTTAAAAATGCATGCTTTAAAATTTTACTTTGATGTGCATCCACCTTAAGTGCCCTGTCAATGACCCTGTTCATGAAAAGATGTGCTATCAAAGAACACAATTTTTTTTATCCCATGCTGTTTCTCTGGATCAGTGGTTCTCAACCTTTCTAATGCCGCGATCCCCCACGACCCCCCCGCCGCCCCCTCCCTGCACGGGATGAGGTGACAAAGGGGGCGTGGCACCAGGGGCGAAATGCTCCCGGGTCGGGCTTTCCTGCAGGTCTCGGCCGTGCTGCCGGTCGCCGGACCGCTGGTAGCCTGGATGCTGCCATTTGAGGTCTTCTACCCGCTGCGCATGCGCAAAGCGTTCTGCGCATGTGCAGAGGGTAAAAGAACCGAAATGGCAGCGTCCGGGCGGGTGGGCAAAGTCTCCCATTTCTGTAGCTACCGGCTGTCTGGCGACCCGCAGGTACGGCCGAACCGGGAGCATTTCACCCCTGCAGTGACAGTGGCACCAAGATGGCGGGCTAACGCACGCGGCGACCCCTGTAAAATGGTCGTTTGACCCCCAAAGGGGTCGCGACCCACAGGTTGAGAACCACTGGGCTAGATCAAGATGAGCACCTTTTTTTTTTTTTGGTAACTGGGTTAACTATACATTTTTAAAATGCCAAGGGAATAGTTAGAAGTAGTCCTCAAATTATGACCATTCGTTTAGCATCCATTCAAACTTACAACAGTGCTGAAAAAAAGTTACTTATATCCTTGCGGTTATGACCATCGTAACGTTCCCACAGTCACGTATGAAAATTCGGGCACTTGGCAAACGGTGTGTATTTATGATAGTTACAGCATCCTGGAGTCACATGAGTTCTTATTCTGACCTTTATGACAAGCAAAGTCAATGTTCAGATTCCCTTAACAACCATGTGATTCACTTAATGACCACAGTAATTCGCTTAACAATTGTGACATTAAAGATCATAAAACTGGATGCAATTCATGTAACGATGACCTCCCTTAACAACAAAAGTTCCAATCCCAATTGTGACCATAGCTTGAGGACTACTTGTAGTGACATGATATCCCCAGATTTGGAAGAATCAATTTGCACATCTGGTTTTTATTTTATTTTTAAATTTTATTTATTGATATCCCTCCTTTATTATTTTTATAAATAACTCAAGGTAACAAACATATCTAATACTCCTTCCTCCTCCTACTTTCCCCACAACAAAAACCCTATGAAATGGGTTCAGCTGAAAGAGAGTGATTAGCCCAAAATTACCCAGCTGGCTTAAGCCGAAAAAAGAACTTCCTCTTTCCTTATAGCTAAAACATATCTGGTAAAAAAATACTGAGAAGAAGCCCTGCCTCCTTGCCTCCTTGCCTCCTTCCTTCCTTCCTTCCTTCCTTCCTTCCTTCCTTCCTTCCTTCCTTCCTTCCTTCCTTCCTTCCTTCCTTCCTTCCTTTGGAGGAATTCTTATTCCAAAGATGGAGACAATTTCCTTATTATCTGAAACATTTTAATATGTCTCTGGCATCCAGTAGCAGCTGAAGGATAATAGTTTCTCCGTGTGATCATCCTTAGATTTTAAGTTTCCCAAGGACACACGCTGATAATCCCAGGTGAGCTCTTAAATCTACACACTGAAGGCTTCTTGGGATTTGCAACAATTCCTGCTCTCTAAGCCCAAATCATCCCACAGGAGCAGAAGCTCATGTTAACAGCGCGTCAATAAAACTCAGAACCAGAACTGTACAGTATAGAGGTCCCACAGGTGCTTTTCCAAAAGGCAATTGGACTTTCTTGGGTTCCCCCCCCCCCTTTGAAAATGCTTCACTTTTCATCCAAGAAGTTTCTTCAGTTCTTGTTGGATAAGAAGCTAAATGTTTTCAAAGAAAAAAAAAAACCAAGAAGAAAGTCTAGCTGCCTTTTGGAAAAGCAACTTTGGGACCACCACAACTTGGATGATTGAGGATCTCCATAGACAACTATATAAAAGATACCTTGCTGGAAGCCAAACAGAATGAGCTAAAACAGCATTTCTCAACCTTGGCAACTTGAAGATATGTGGACTTCAACTCCCAGAATTCCTAAGCTAGCATGGCTGGCTGGGGAATTCTGGGAGTTGAAGTTCAAGCATCTTTAAGTGTTTATGGAGATTCTCAGTCATCCAGGCCATGGTTGTCCCAAGGTTGCTTTTTCAAAAGACAACTGGACTTTCTGGTTTTCTTTGAAGATGTTTCGCTTCTCATCCAAGAAGTTTCTTCAGCTCTGACTTCCATTCCTAACCATCTTCTATTCCCCACCATCCAATCAGAGCTGAAGAAGCTTTTTGGATGAAAAGCAAAACATCTTCAAAGAAAAACCAGAAAGTCTAGTTGCCTCTTGAAAAAGCACCTTTGGACTAAGCATCTTCAAGCTGTCAAAGTTGAGAAACACTGATCTAAAAGATCCTATCTGAGTCGGTCACTGGGACCAGAGTTTTAGCCTTCCAAGCTTTCAGACTCAGATTGGACCTGCCACATTATCCCGGGACATGTATATTTGCCTTCATTCATGAAAAATAAAAGAATTGACCATAGAATAGATGGACATTCCCCCTTCCCTTAAGGAGAAGGCCTTTGCTTCGTTTTGTGTTTTTGATGAAGTCAGTTCCCGGCCTTGCCCAGAAGGCATCAATCCCTCTGTATTTCCAGTGTGATATAGACTGAGATTGTCACTTCCCCCCCCCAAAAAAAAGCACCAACGATTTGACACATGCCATCCGAAGAAAGGAAGGAGTTAAACCCGGAGCAGGGCTGCCCTCCGAGGGCATCTCGAAGCAAGCTGCTGTCTCCACAGCCAGATATGACAGAGCCAATTTGACAGGCTGCCATCAAGGGCCTTCCTAAGAAGCTGAGCATCCTGATGGCTTCCTGATGAGAACAGCCACATCACAAAATGGTTTTCTTCTCCTGCTGCATTTGCTTCCATCTGCTGCTGGGGCTCGGCACTAGCGGCCGCCTGCCTGTCACAGCATGTATTAAAATTAGCCAGGGAGGAGGGCCTCTGTTGTGCTAATTACATTTTAATCATTGGAAATGTGTTGGCAAATCAAGCTTCGATTGCCATCTCGGAGTCAGATCTCCTGCAGCAGAGCAGAGGGGCTGCCTACATTAGTCGAATCCTGCTGGGCCTAGTTCATTCAAGAAGATGGAATAGGAGGCCTCGCGGCACACCACTGAGACAGCTTTGGCACATTATTAGAAAGCCACAAGGCATGTTTCAAATCATCACGGTGTGAGATCTGCTCATTCTCACATCCCGGGGTAGCCCAGTGTGTTTTCACTGCAGCCTTTGCGCGCTGCCGCTTCGCTCTCAAAATGGCCGCCGCCTGAACTGTAGCAAGAATAACAAAGGAAGGCTGGGGATCTTCAAAAAGAGAAGAAGCCAGGCTTCTCCATAGTTTTGTCTACCCTGGCCAGTCACTCTTTTTAAACTTTGCATCTCCTAACTCAATACAATGTCTCCCTTTCCCCCATGAACCTCTGGTTAGGGATTTTTTAAAAGCAAAACAGATAACAAACATTCAGAGTTGTCATTCGTTTTGCAGCATCCCTCCTGCAGACGTTGCATCTCCAAACACCTCTTGTTTTGCATGCCCACGTATGACAAGGGTTACGTGCGAATTTGTCTCACTGCATTGTGTAGACCAAAGTCTGCCTGCAGTTTTACAGTTCCTTCCTGAACTGCTGACAACATAGCTTAGGAGCTTTACGTTTCGCACTGCATCATTAACCAACGAATGTGGGGTGGAAAAAAAGGTTATGGCAGAGCAAATGCATCATGAGTATAGAAGATGGAAGATAAATCTGCAATGTATACAGTTCATGTGGGTATACAGCAGAGGTGGGTTCCTACCTACCGTTTCGGACTGGTTCTATAGAACCGTTAGTAACATGGTGGCGTGGGTCGCTAGAACCGGTAGCGACCCACGCCTGCCACGCCCCCGAACCGGTTCTTTCGGCGGCACCATAGGCGCCACCATTTTGTTTTTTGCTTCTGCGCATGCGCATAAGCTTTTTTTAAGTACTGCGCATGCACGAAGCGTGCGCGAAGCGTGCACGCCCCTGCACGGCACAACACTGAGCGAACCGGCAGCAAGGTAAAGCAGAACCCACCCCTGGTATATAGTATAACAAAGTGGGTGAGTGTGTTCAGAGACAGAGAGAGCAAAAAATTCCCATCATTTGTTTGAAAATGGATTAATAGCAGCTCCAATATTAGTCTCCTTCCTTCCTTCCTTCTTTCTTTCTTTCTTTCTTTCTTTCTTTCTTTCTTTCTTTCTTTCTTTCTTTCTTTCTTTCTTTCTTTCTTTCTTTCTTTCTTTCTTTCTTTCTCTCTCTCTCTCTCTCTCTCTCTCTCTCTCTCTCTCTCTCTCTTTCTTTCTTTCTTTCTTTCTTTCTTTCTTTCCTTCCTTCCTTCCTTCCTTCCTTCCTTCCTTCCTTCCTTCCTTCCTTCCTTCCTTCCTTCCTCCCTCCCTCCCTCCCTCCCTCCCTTCCACAGAGTGGTTTGATGGTGAAGCCAATTACTAAAAATAATATATGGGTTCCTGAGGTACTATAACAGATTCATTGAGCAAAGGGTCAGTCTAAATCAGCGGTTCTCAACCTGTGGGTCGCGACCCCTTTGGGGGTCGAACGACCATTTCACAGGGGTCGCCGCGTGCGTTAGCCCGCCATTTTGGTGCCACCGTCACTGCAGGGGTGAAAAGGTCCCGGTTCGGCCGTGCTGCGGGTCGCCGGACAGCTGGTAGCCTGGACGCTGCCATTTGAGTTCTTCTACCCTCTGCGCATGCGCAGAATGCTTTGCGCATGCGCAGAGGGTAAAAGAACCCACATCCAGGCACGGCCGAACCGGGAGGATTTCACCCCTGGTGCCACGACCCCTTTGTCCCCTCTTCGCGCACGGGGGTCGCGGGGGGGTTGCGGCATTAGAAAGGTTGAGAACCACTGGTCTAAATGATCAGTACCAATTCTGGTTCTATGAAAGCAAAATAAGGATAAAAAGCCCTTGCAAAACCTTAGAGATTTGTTTTTGCTGTTGAATTTTTAAAATCACATTTCAGGAAACAGCCCATGCTCCCAAAGCATATAATAATAATTTAAACAATATAATGCACTCTCCATTCTTAAACCCAAAGTTACAATCCTTCAATGTTTTAAAGGATGCAGGCAAAGACATATAGCAAAGCTTTCCATTTGGCCCCAGAATCCTTGTTCAGAGATTTTGCAAAACTGTCGAGAAGTGCCATAAGGTGCCTGAAATATAAGCCAAGAGAAAATCTTCAGGGCCACACAGGCTCCTGTTTCCAAAGCTGTTCTTTCATCTGATGTGCCAGTCAAAATCACTTCTGCAAGATGCTCAAATGCAACCTGGGTGGGATAGTTACAGACATCCAATTGCTACCAGATAATGCAGAGCATGTGTGTGTGTGAGTTTATCTGTCTGTCTGTGTGTGTGTGTGTGTGTGTGTGTGTGTGTCAGTGTGAGTGTGCATGCCTCCGCTAACCTAAAGCAATGCAAATTAGATTCTCTACCAAAAACAACTTCGTCTTCAAACATTATTCCCAAGCAACATGTCTCAATATGATAACTACAGTGTTCTAAACCGTGATTGTACTCAGAAAAATAGATTCAAGAAAAAGGCATCTCTGAAATTCGTGTTTATCTAAGCATCTGCAGAGACCTGGAAATTCCAAATTACCTATGCTTGTTTTTCTAAAGCGAAACTGATACATTGGGGTCCATTTTAGGAACTTTTGGGCCTGGAACTGTTGCTTCAACAAAACTTGGCTTCCCCTGAAAATCTCCAAGTGAGTTACAAATTCTACTTATCCTGCTTGCCAGGCAGTACCTGATTTTGGAAGTCTTTAAGGGGCTAAAGTTAGACCTTTCAAGCATCAAGAAAGAACCCTGAATCATCCTCCCAAAATATCGTCTCCTCTACCCATCTTGGACAAGATGAAGGACAGATTCTAAGGAAGCTATACCCCTTGTCTCACATTCTCACAGGCAAACTTGGCCACTTTAAGATGTATGGACTTCAACTCCCAGAATTCCCCAGCTATGCTGGCTGGGGAAATTTGAGAACTGAAGTTCATATGGCTTAAACTTGCCAAGGTTGAGAAGCACTGGCCAATGCTCTTTTAAACCTTTCACACTCCTGTATCTTTTTGTGATTTTTCTTATCTTTATATTGAACGTAAGAACAACCCTTTGGATCTGAACTAGGTTCATCCTAAGCCAACATCGTCTTTCTCAAAACAGCCCGCCAAATATCTCTGGGTGTTTGCAAAAAGGAGATCCAGATATACCCATGATGGCGAACCTATGACACCATTTCTCCGGGCACGTGAGCCGTTGCCCGTTGCTCTTCCTGAATGTGGCGTGCCGGCCAGCCGGTCTTCACACATGCAGAAACACCAGAAATGATCTTCCGGTTTCCGGCGCACGCATGCACACCGGCCAGCTGGTCTTCGCATGCGCATGCACGCCAGAAACCAGAAGACCAGATGGCCAGGATGCATGCGCGTGCCGGAAACCAGAAGAGCAGCCAACCGGCATGGGCATGCGCCCCGGGCGGCTGCTCTTCCGGTTTCCGGCATGCACACACGTGCGCTCCCATTTCGGCACTCGGTGCCGAAAAGGTTCGCCAACACTGAGATATATCATTCTCTTGCTGTTGTTTCCTTGCAGTTGATATTTGAAGGCACATAAGCTTGGACCTAGAGGTAATATGGAATCTTTAAGCCTACTATCCCTTGGCTAACCTGTACTCCATCACCTGCACTTCCCTCACTCCCCTTTAAAGCCATCAAAATTAATGTTTTGCAGTATTGAATTCCACAGATCAATTATGGGCTGCTTTGTTTTCCTCTGTTCTACATCTTTTTACATTCAACTTCATTGCATGACCCCTAGTCCTATTGTTTTAAGGCACCGAGGGGGGAAAAAATGGCTTTAACTTGATTTTGATTTGGAGAACTAACGGCATAAATTTATTGTATAATATAGGAACACCATTCTCCAGTTCTGACCTCAAGTAAGAATGACATGGATTAGACTCACTCCTTCCTGCATGTTCATAAAATTCCCTTGCAATACTGATGAGGTTGATAATCCTTCTGTTCACAAAGGGAGGTCAATTAATTCTCCAGAATTAATTTTAGAAATTATCTTAGCTCAACTGGAATTCAGGCAGAGTACATCTTACACACTATGCTTCAATAACAGCCACATTTTTCAAATTAGACACCCAATCTGTTTAGAATTTGCCAGAAGAGATAGGTTTTCAGACCAGCTAAACCTAGAGATGTTGAGGTTTAAAATCCAGGATCTTTGGGGTGCAAAAAATGCCCACTTTACTGAGCAATAGCTCTTGCCTCAGTTCTAGTAACGGCAATAGTTAATAAACTCATGAGGGGAGACCAAAGATTTCTTCAGCACAAATCGGCAAGCACTATTTTGTCTTCTCAACAGATGCAAAGCCAGTATCCAAAGTGGAAACTGGCGGAAACAGATGGCGCCGTAGGGCAATTTTTTTCTTCTAGCCCTCTCGGGGTCTGGGCTAGTGAAGATGAGTGACATGGAGAGAAGTGGAAAGCTGTGTTTTTCATCTGCGGGTTAAAAAAAATAAATAACACGATTTGTCACACCATCCCTGGCTGTGTTTGCAACACCACAGTTAATATCTGAAACCAATGAGGCATTCCTGCCTTGCCATTTCAGCCAAAAAGGTTGGCGGTGGGGAGGGGCTCTTGGATGAACCCTATAAAAGCCATTTCTTTTCTCAAGAAAGGGGAGGGGGAAGGGGGGGTCCATGGCAATCTATTCTTCCTTTCTGAATGCTTCAGAGTTCGAAGTCCCCTTTCAAATGGGGTGCCTGTTTGATCTTGTGGAGGCTTTTTATAATGACATACTATTATAATACCGGCAGTATATATATAAAATATTAGCAACTTACTGAATTACCTATTGGAGTTTATTACTCAGGGAGGATTACAAAGAAAGGGATACCATTCATTGAAATATGTAATTGAGAACTTTTACATACAGGTATGCATGAACACCCACGAATATAGGTCCTGTATGGGTTTATTCATTTCCTTTATATTCCTAGTACTCTTTCGTTTAATTATTTTCCTTTCTGTATATTTTTACATCCTTAAGAGCGGCGTGGCCCAGAGGTGAAGACACTCACCTCCCATTTGGAAGGTTAAGAGTTCAATCCTAGGCAGTGGTAAATGTTTCTCTATGAGGGTGCAAAGAGAAAATATCTGCTGCAAGCTCCACATAGGTGTCAGGAAGGGCATCCAGCCAGTAAACACTCAGCTCCATTCAGTCACCCCGATTCCACCCCAAATAAAGGGATTAAAGGGTCGTAAAAAGTAAAAAACAAACAAAAAAAAACCTTTTACACCCTTACTGCAATTTGCACCCATTTTCTATTTGTATTCATGGCTCCTACTCAACTGTAAGTGGAATTTTGAGGTAGGGGGACCTTGGTCAGCTTTGGTGCAGGAGGACCTGATTATAGATATCTCCACCTGGTTAGACTACTGCAATGTGCTCTACACAGGACCGCCTTTAAAATCTACTCCGAAACCACAGCTGGTCCAGAAAACACCAGTTGGTGTGCTAATGCTGAGCACACATTTACAACTAATACTGTGAACCTTGTCCTGTTTTCAATGTATAAATTCATGTGTGCCTTGACATCTGGGTACTTGCAGGAGTGCATGCTGCAATCTGAATTGGCCCAACATACTACATCATGGGTGGAAATGTTTGTGGTGGTCCCATATTTCTGGGAGGGAAGGGAGTTAAATCCAGGAGCTGCTGATTTTTAGTGGTAGTACCAATACTTTGGAATTCTTGTTGGTTGTTGACCGAGTAAATATTGATTGAGTGATACTTTGGAATAATCTCTTGAGAAAGATCAGTCTAGATAGATGGATTATGCGCTGATTGTGCCATCAAGTTGGTGTTGACTCTTAGTGATCATATACATAGATCTTCTCCATATTGATCTGACCCTAATCTAGTCTTTTTGGTCTTCCAACAGTAGATTCATCACCACTATAACAATCTATCCACCCTGCTGCACATCTTCTTCTCATTTCTTCTATTTCTTTTCCATATAGCCTTTTCCAGAGAGTTGGATCCTAGCATAATATGTCCAAAGAATACTTTGAGCCTGGTAACTTGTGTTTGTAGTGAGAACCCTGAATTGAAATCATACTAGATCACTCCATAATTACTTTCAGAAGAATGTTAAAAAATGAGCTATTTCAGAGCAGAATGTGACAACTTGCTGTGGCCATCTAGTCATGGCCAACATGCCATGGCCATCTTGCTGTGGCCAACTTGTCGCAGGGCAATTCCTTGCGGGACAATTCAATGCAATAAATGTTGTTTGCTACTGTTTCTTTAATAGTATTTCCACTGACAAAAATGAAAATAATGTCAAAAAACAGTGGCAGATAACATTTATCGCGTTGAGTTATCCCACGTGGAATTATCCATGGTGAATTTTCCCGTGGTGAGTTGGCCATGATGAGTTGTCCTGTGCTGAGTTGGCTGCGAGATGGCCATGGCGAGATGGCCACAACAAGTTGGCTATGGAGAGTTGCCCTAGATCCATTTCAGAGAGCTATCCAGCTAAATTCATGAGAGGCAATAACAGTGGTGGGTTGCTGCCGGTTCGGACCAGTTCTCCCGTACCGGTGGCGGAAATTTGCACTAGCTCGCCGAACCGGCAGCGATGGCTGGCTGTCCACGTCCCCGAACCGGTTCTCCAGTTGCCGCGGCTGGCAAAGAACCCTCTGCGCATGCGCAGAGGCTTCTGCGCATGCGCAGATGGTCATTTCCCCCGATGTGATGTCGGCGCGCGAGCGAAGCGAGCTTCGGTCGTGATGCGAACCGGTAGGGAAGGTAAGTGGAACCCACCCCTGGGCAATAAGTACACTATTGGGAGACCTGAAAGGTTAGGGATAGATCATCTTGGAGAAAATCTATCTATATTGTCACTAGGAATAAGAAATGATTTCAAGTCAGATAATCTGTCAATCAATCAATCAAGGCAGTATAAGTAGCACTCTACCCTTTAATGTGAGATAGAAGGGGCTGGGTGAAAGTTTCCCATTTGGCTACCATGGCTAAAAGTACCTTAGAATGTAGGTTTCCTTACTCCTAGTTTGATGGCATAGCCACGAAGCCACACTGGTTCTAATATAAATAAAGGTATCCTCGACTTACGACCAGTTACATCACGATTGTTTGAAGTTACAACCTACCTGAAAAAGGGGATTCACAATCCAGATCTGGTTCCAATGGTTGCCCAGCCTCCCACCCCCAGCCCCCCATGGTCACATAACTATACTTAGCTGCATGTTTGGCAACATGACTGCATTTACAATCATTTGCAGTGTCCTGTGGTCAGGCGACTGTATTTTAAGACAATTTTGCCAAAATCTGGCATTTACTACTGATTTGGGGCAAAACTGTACCCCTAGTGAACCATTGGTTCCTTTAATGACCATTGCAAAAAACTATCATAATATTGGATTGGTCATGTGACTGAGCAGACTCCAGTATGGTCATAACTCAAGGACTACCTGTCTATGGAGATTCTCAGTCATCCAGGTCATGGCTGTCCCAAAGGTGCTTTTACAAGAGGCAACTGGACTTTCTTGGTTTTGTTTTCTTTGAAGACGTTTCACTTCTTATCCAAGAAGCTTCTTCAGCTCTGACTGGATGGTGGGGTCCAGTTGCCTCTTGAAAAAGCACCTTTGGGTCAAGGAGTACCTGTATAGGAATGTTCTTCACAGATTAAGATTGATGGCCTAATCCTTTTCAGATGCCTGCTAAGCATCAGAGAGAACAAGAACAATGCAAAACAACAACAACAACAACAACAACAACCACCACCCACCACCCTATATTCAATCCCAAGCTTGCATTCTATTATCTCACACATGTACAACAGAGGGCAAGTGTTTCCTTTATGTATCCTTGAAGAATACACAATGTTCTGTATCCATTGAATACATCTAATGCAATTGAGTACTTTGAAAAGAAAAAAATTATGGCTTACTTTAGAAAAGCTATATTCCAATCCATTAGAGTTTTTACTGGATCTTGAAAAAGAAAAAGAAAAAAGACTCATTCCATACCTCATATTTATTTTGATTTAGAGTTTTCTCTAAAATGTAAAGCTGTTGAGAAGCAGTAGAGTTTGCTATGGAGGAAGATTAATAATGACAAACTGGTGCCGTAAACTCTCTGCAGCACGGTGGATCTGGGAATTTTTACCATAAGGATGATAGTCCCAAAGGTGCTTTTGGAACATAGTTGTTCCAAAGGTGTTTTTCCAAAAGGCAACTGGACTTTCTTGGGTTTTTTTTTTACTTTGAAAACACTTATCAGAATAAAGCTGGAAGGGACCTTGGAGATCTTCTCATCCAACTCCCTCCTCAAGCAGGAGATACCATTTCAGATAAGTGGCTGTCCGGTCTTTTCTTTTTTTCCAAGAAGCTTCTTCAAAGAAAAGAAACAAGAAAGTCCAGTTGTCTTGTGGAAAAAGCATCTTTGGAACAACTATGACCTGGATGATTGAGAATCTCCATAGATGTAAGGATAATAGTCAATTTTAAAATTCTATTCTGTGATATCAACAATGGGTCTGTTCCCCCACATGGCTTTCCCTTCCCTCTGCTTATTCCTACAGCATACATAGTTCAGAAATTTTTGAAGAGGACTCTTATAAGTAACACATTCTTTTCTTTTTCTTGTAGATGTTACTTAGCTTCCAGGGATTTAACCTCATAAAATGCACAGGTCTTATTATTTTTGCTGTTGTTAAATCAATTCCTATCTTTCTATTCTGAAGCATGAAATCAAGGTCAGTATCAAGACTTTTACATTTTTCCATGCTTTTTCATCGACTTTTCGTTGTGTTTTAAATAATCCTCTTTAAGCATTTCAATGACATGCCATACTCCTATCTAATGTATATGGTGTTTTCATTGGGTAATTTGTTTGAATTTAGATGTTTTTACTCAGATTGTGTTTTAGAGCTTCGGATTGCAATTGCCTAGAAAATGAAGAAGGGAAGGGGAAGGGGAAGGGGAAGGGGAAGGGGAAGGAAGGGATGGGAAAAGAAGGGAAGGGAAGGGGAAGGAAGGGGAACAGGAGAAGGGGGAGGGGTGAGGGAAAAGAGAAAAAAGGGGAGGAAAGGAGAAGAGGGCAAGGGAGAGGAGAGGAGAGGAGAGGAGAGGAGAGGAGAGGAGAGGAGAGGAGAGGAGAGGAGAGGAGAGGAGAGGAGAGGAGAGGAGAGGAGAGGAGAGGAGAAGCTGTCATGCATGCTTTACTGTCTGAATAAATTTTTAATATCCCACTAAACATTTTGGCATTCTACCATGTTGCTGGGAGTCTATCCATTCTGATAAAACCCATGTGTTCTCATGATATTCTGTGCTGAAGAAGCACAGTTTTAAACTTTATCAGTCTGATGGAAATGAAGGGCTTATCCTGGTGACAAGTTGACAGAAAGAGCTGTTTTCTTTTTCATTTCAGAGTTCCTCATATGAATGCTATGAAACACGCCAGGGCTTCCTCGGTGCGTGTGAAGACAGAGATGGCATCCACTCCCTGGGGGAAACAGGGGTTGGTGGTGAACAGGCTGACTGTTCGCAATTTGGCATCCTGATTGACAAATCCAGAAAAAGAAAAAGAAGCAGAACTCTGTTTACTGTATTTTGTAAGTTGATTGTCAATTGTTTGCTCTGGCACATTATTAAAATTCTATTGCTTTTAAAAGATACATGGGATTTCTATGAGGGCTTCTCATTTTTCTATTTTGGACTAGGAAACATTCAACAGGTTCCTATCATCCCCAACCATATTCCTGATGGCAAAATAAGGGAGATTTTTTTGGGGGGGGGAGGGGGAATCTAGAACTAATTTCTTTTTTCCTCTTTGTGTGGATATGGGCGTAGATGTGTAAATGGGCAAGATTTGTTATTTATTTATATTTTATTTTATTTGTATCCTGCCTTTATTATTTTTACAAATAATTCAAGGCACCAAACATATCCAACAGACCTTCCCTCTCCTATTTTCCCCACAACAACAATCCTGTGAGGTGGGTTGGGCTGAGAGGGGGTGACTGGCTCAAAGTCTCCCATCTGGCTTTCATGCCTAAGGCGGGGCTAGAACTCACAGTCTCCTGGTGATTGGCCCAAATTCACTCAGCTGGCTTTCATGTCTAAGGCAGGGCTTACGCAGAATATTGGTTTTTTTTTTCCTTTTCCTTTTCCCTCTCTCCTTCCTTCTCCTTCTCTTCTCTCTCCTCTCTCTCCTTCCTCCGCCTTCTTTTCCTTTTCCTTCTTCTCCACCCTCCTTCTCAAATGTGCTTTTTCAAAAGGCAACTGGACAGAACTGAAGAAGCTTCTTGGATGAAAAGCGAAATATTTTCAAAGAAAAAAACAAGAAAAGTCCAGTTGCCTTTTTAAAAAAGTATATTTGGGACAACATGACCTGGATAATTGAGAATCTCCATAGAATAGACCAGTGATGGCGAACCTTTTTTTGCTCGGGTGCCAAAAGGGCACGCGCGTGCGCGATAGCGCGTGTGCGCCCACACCCATAATGCAATGCCCTCCCCCCCCATGCATGTGCACACAACCCCCCCCTGCTGT
>QLTV01002115.1:2003919-2014070 GCA_003457575.1 Thermophis baileyi | reverse complement strand
GAGGCTTTCCTGAAGCCTGGGGAGGGTGAAAAATGGCCCAACGGCCCAACCGGAAGTTTGGAAATGAACTTCCGGTTGGGCCATTGGGCCTTTTTCACCCTCCCCAGGCTTCAGGAGGCTTTCCTGAAGCCTGGGGAGGGTGAAAAACGGCCCAACGGCCGAACTTCCGGTTCGGAAACGAACTTCCGGTTGGGCCGTTGGGTCCGTTTTTTGCCATCCACAGGCTCCGGAGGCTTTCCTGAAGCTTCGGGAAGGCGAAAATGACCTCCCCCCCGTCCTCCAGAATGCCAAAAATCAGCTGGCCAGCACGCACATGCGTGCTGGAGCTGACATAGGGCAACGCGCCTGCCCTCAGATATGGCTCTGCGTGCTACCTGTGGCACGCGTGCCATAGGTTCGCCATCACTGGAATAGACATTCTCTCTCTCTTCCTTCCTTCTCCTTTTTGTTCTTTATCTCTCCTTCCTACTCCTTCTCCCCCTCCTTATCTTCTCTTTCCTTCTTTTCTTCCTTCTCCTTCTCCTCTTCACTCTCTCTCCTCCCTTCTCATTTTCCTTCTTTCTTTGTCCTTCCTTCTCTTCTCTTCTTTCTCTGCTCTCTCTTCTTCCTCCTTCTCCTTTTCTTCTCTCCTTCTTTCTTCTCCTTCTATCTCCTTCCTCTTTTCTTCTTTCTTCTTCCTGCTCCTGCTCCTCCTTCTCTCTCTTTCCTTCCTCCTCTTTCTCCTTTCTCTATCTCTCCCTCCCCCTCCCCTTCTTCTTTCTCTTTTCTCTCTTTCTCCTTCTCTTTCTCCTTCTGATACTAGAAGATTGCTTTTTGTTTTTACTGCAGGGTCCCAATGTGGATATTTATCTTGATCCCTGCCAGCTTCTTTGCCCGGTCTGATCTTTTATAGTTGAAAACATGTAAAATGTATTAAAGTAGATATGCAGTTTTTACATATTTCAGCTTAATAAATGGAGAGGTGGCAAGCTTCAAAGGACGAACACACACTCACACACATTCCCACACACAAACTCAGAGGTTCCCTGCTACTTACTGTAAGAAGTAATTGGGATTCTCACACCCAGAAGAATTAGCTGATTCTTGATACTGAAAAATAACCAGGACTTTCTGCCACTAAAGAAACCGTGAGCATTTGGCTGCTGTGACATTTGTGGGTGAGCCTGGCAATCCCTCCAAGGCTGTGAAGTTTCCTGTAACCCATGTCAAATAAGGGCAGTCTTGGGATTTCCCACTGAGCTATGCAAGTGAGAAGACGGCAGCTTAAAAACCAGCACAAGCAGTCGGCCATCATCAAAGATTGTGCTAAGGAAGATAACCTGCAGCTCTGCCAAATGTACCAAGGGCCATTTGGAAACACTGGAACAGTTTCGCAGGATATGGATGGGAATGAAATAGCATCTCTGCATTTCAAGGAACAGGCTAATCTCCCCTACAAATCTGACAGTTGTCCTAGTTTGATGCCAACCTCGTTGCCCTCATGATATTCAAATCCCATAAGAATCCTTCTGCTGCATCAGAGCAGGGCTAGTCAATCAGAATAGAGCTGGAAGGGATCTTGGAGGTCTTCTAGTCCAACCCCTTGCTCAAGCAGAAGATCCTATACAATTTCACACAAGTGGCTGTCTAGCCTCTACTTAAAAACCTCCAGTGATGAAGCACCCACAACTTCTGATGGCAAGCTATTCCACTGGTTAATTGTCCTCACTGTTAGGAAGTTTCTCCTTAATTCCATGTTGCTTCTCTCCTTGATTAGTTTTCATCTATTGTCTCTTGTCCTGCCCTCTGGTGCTTTGGAAAATAAGTTGAAATAATAAATAAGTCCACTATTTTGTTTCTCACAATAATTTTACGAGAAGAGTCCTCCACTCCTCTGCTTGCAACAGAATACCTTATGCCACCAGACTTGAAATTCTGGGCTTAGAAAACTTAGAACTACGTCGCCTTCGGCATGACCTAAGCATAGTTCATAAAATTATCTGCTACAACGTCCTACCTGTCAACAACTACTTCAGCTTCAACCACAACAATACACGAGCCCACAACAGATACAAACTCAAAGTGAACCGCTCCAAACTTGATTGCAGGAAATACGACTTCAGCAACAGAGTGATTAATGCCTGGAACTCACTACCTGACTCTGTGGTTTCATCCCCAAATCCCCAAAACTTTACCCTTAGACTGTCTACTGTTGACCTTACCCCATTCCTAAGAGGTCAGTAAGGGGCGTGCATAAGCGCACCAGCGTGCCTACCATCCCTGTCCAAATGTTCCCTTTATTTGTACCCATCTTATGTATTCAAATAATGTTATACTTATGTATATTAACAAATACGTACTTGACAAAATAAATAAATAAAATAAATAAAAACCAACCAAGATGCCTCTGGGATGCTCCCAAGCATGAGATGAAGCTATTCTCCCATGGTTGATTCCCCTCAACTGGTAACTAACTCCCTAATTTTATCCCCATGAGAACAATTAAGTTTAAGTTTAACAGTTAAGTTTAAGTTACCCACTGAGCTCTGCAGTCAAGTGGGACTTCAACCGAAATCTTGCTTGTCCGGATCTAACGTCTTAAGCATTGAACTATGCTAGGTTAGTAAAGTGTCAGTGTTATTACACTGGCCTTGAAGGAATCTGGCACAGGACTGGCCGTGGAGCAGATTAAAAGCCAAAGATGTCCTTGGAGACTCCTGACCCTTATTAGTCTCTCACATAAAACTTTCCCCATCATTGCTACAGCTGTTGCTAATCCATGCCTGTTGGGAGAAATCAAAAGTGCCTTTAAAAAGTAAATTGAGATGGCACCAGCATGCCTCCCTTCCAGCACTTAGAGCTTAAATCAAATAGGCTTCAAAGGAAATGTGAATATAGCCCCCAAAATTTCTTCTCTAGCTTGAATTAAAAAATGCAAATGTAAACCTAGGAAGAAAAGATACAAGGGATGGAAGATCTCCAGCCAAACCTTCAATGCACTCTTCATAAAACAGCCTATCAATTTGCCACATCCATAGGCAATCAAAAACCTTGCATATTAACCTTATCTCGGGAGAAGATACCTGTTCAGCTTTAAGCTAATGGGGGTCAGCTCACAGCATGTAGGTATTGTGAGGGATATGCAAATCAGGCAAGAACATATTCAAATTTATGATTCAGTTCAAAATGCTGGGATTTGAATTTGCCATCTGATTTGAAAGGGTGATCCAATCAGATTCAGACTCGCAACGCACGTGAATGGAAGCCATATGGGGAGAACAGGTCCTTGCCACATACAAAAAGCATTCAGTTGGAAGATTGCAAGTAGCAGTTCAAATGAAAGATTCATAAACCCTATGAATGGAGAATTCGCATAGTTCTAGAGGTTAACATACTCTACAAAGCTCTAGATGATAGGCACGACCTTAGATGTCATGATACTTTATAAATCCTCCCCACATACTGAAGCCTACAGGTGATAAAGAAAATATTATTTTTTAAATTAAGTTTATGTTGCTTGAGCTCAAGAGGATACTCTGTGGGGTTATCAAGATGGAGGTAACTCCGCGTGTTTACTGTCCAGATGGTTAGAGAGGCTCTCTCTCTCTCTCTCTCTCTCTCTCTCTCTCTCTCTCTCACACACACACACACACACACACACACACACACAATCTCTCATCAGGATACCATGGAATATATTGCTGGCATTCAACTCATATGATATATGTTTCCTGTCATTGCTGAAATAACAGCCAATGCATCTGAGCAGACTCCACCTGCCAAGCAATATATTCTGAAGCCCTCTAGCAGAGAAGAGCCTCACTTCTAACCACCCGACAAATGGCTGAGCGGAACAATACAGCTATATACATAGAACAATTGCACTCTGTCCTATAATGCACATAGGTGGAGGCGATGTATGGGTTCAGCCTCATTTCACTGCAGTAAGAACATCACTTTCAGACGCATTATCACAAAAATAGATGTGCAACCTTTTCATCACATCCATTGTTACTGGAATTGGCCGAAGAATTAGCTTGTGGGTTCATTGGGCTCGATGCGAAGGAAGGAAGGAAGGAAGGAAGGAAGGAAGGAAGGAAGGAAGGAAGGAAGGAGAGAGATTCACATTTATTACAGATAAATAAACCCATCTCTTCCTACAGGAAATTGCTAATATGAGAGAGCTGTCTTCAGGTTGCAGGAACTATGATGAAACCTCATCCAGCTGCTGTTATCTGAACTAAATTGATCAATTTTATTCTTTTCTACCACCTATTGTTTTCTCATCATCCAGAGGAATTATCAGGGCAGGGAACTGGATTGCTTTCTTTCTTTTTTTTCCTCATGAGTTGACAAAGTGTGGATGTAAGGGAGCAGTACTTCCTTCAATTGGAAAGTTTTAAGGGGGGAAGTGGGGGGGAGAAACTATTTGTTGACGATTTCAAGGAAAAGTTGCCATCCAATTCTGTTTCCCTTAGGAGCTTTGCAAATAGCAATCCTATAGATGGGACAATCTTTTCGCTTTCTGAACCATCTGTTGTTCTCTCCAATTTGGTGTCACCTGCCAGTGTTATAGCAGCAATGGTGAGTGGCTTCAAAATAATATGTGCAGGCAGGTATCTTGATTCTCTCTAATATGTGTGGCATGCATATAAAAACCTACTGAGCTTTGATTGCCTGCCATTCCTGCCATTTTAAAGCCAGGGCCCATGTCATTGGACATTTATTTAATAAATTTATTTGAAGAATATTCTTTTTGCTTTATGATCCAAGCCATAAGGAAACATGTGTAAGAGTGCTAGCCTGAGATTAAAATGTGGGCCTCCCACCCTCATTTCTCTACATTGATCAGGAACCGTGGAGCACTTTTGGAACAGCTTTCAATGAAGCTACTGTATATCTTCATTGAAAGCTGAATGTTCTTTAGTTTGTACTTTACTAGCTTGTCATGTTGTTTAGTTCACACTTTACTAGCTTGCGAAACAGAATGACTTGTGGTATTTTGTGAAACGCTTTGCTGACATCAAAATACATCTACTGAGGAATTCACCAGTTATCATACTGAGATCAGATTATTCTCTCTCTCTCTCTCTCTCTCTCTCTCTCTCTCTCTCTCTCTCTCTCTCTCTCTCTCTCTCTCTCTCTCCATATATATATGTCTGTGTTTGTGTGTATGTATATTTATTTGTATCCCACCTTTATTATTTTTACAGTATCTCAAGATGGCAAACTTATCTAACGCACCTTCCTCCTCCTATTTTCCCCCATAACAACAACACTGTGAGGTGGGTTCCTTCCTTCCTTCCTTCCTTCCTTCCTTCCTTCCTTCCTTCTATATCTACATTTTACATCTTCAATAAATCACTAGAGATGTGCTATGTTCCTTCTTGCTTCAAACGCTCTACTATCATCCCAGTGCCGAAGAAGCCCACCATCAAGGAACTGAATGACTACAGACCAGTTGCTCTAACATCTGTAGTTATGAAAACCTTTGAAAGGCTAATGGTGTCCCACTTGAAAACCATCACAGATCCGCTGTTGGACCCCCTGCAATTTGCATACCGAGTTAATATGGCTCCGCATTACATCCTACAACATCTTGAATCTCCAAAGACCTATAAAAGGGTCCTCTTTGTAGACTTTAGTTCAGCATTCAATAACATCATTCCGGATATTCTTCTAACTAAACTAAACCAGCTAGCGGTACCTGAACACACTTGTAAGTGGATCATAAGCTTCCTAACAGACAGGAAGCAACAGGTGAAGCTAAGCAGAATCACATCAGATACCTGTACAATTAGCACAGCCTTCCCCCCAAGGCTGTGTGCTCTCTCCATTTCTCTTCTCTCTATATACCAATCACTGCATCTCAAACGATCCATCTGTTAAACTACTGAAGTTTGCAGATGATACAACAGTGATTGGTCTCATTTGAGACAAAGATGAATCCGCATACAGATTGGAGGTTGAACAACTAGCCTCATGGTGCGACTGGAACAATCTGGAACTGAACACAGTCAAAACCGTAGAAATGGTGGTAGACTTTAGGAGAAACCCTCCAATACTACCACCTCTTACAATACTAGACAACACAGAATCAACAGTAGAGACCTTCACATTTCTAGGTTCTATCATATCTCAAGACCTAAAATGGTCACATAACATCAAAAACGTCATCAAAAAAGCACAACAAAGAATGTTCTTTCTGAGCCAACTCAGAAAGCTTAAACTGACCAAGGAGCTGCTGATACAGTTCTACAGAAGAATTATTGAGGGATAATTAGAACTGCAGAAAAAACAATTGCTACCAACCTGCCTTCCATTGAGGACCTGTATACTGCACGAGTCAAAAAGAGGGCTGTGAAAATATTTACAGACCTCTCACATCCTGGACATAAACTGTTTCAACTCCTACCCTCAAAATGACGCTATAGAGCACTAGACACAAGAACTGTTTTTCTCCGAATGCCATCACTCTGCTAAACAAATAATTCCCTCAACACTGTCAAACTATTTACTAAGTCTGCACTACTATTAATCTTCTCATCGTTCCTATCACCCATCTCCTCCCACTTTTGACTGTATGACTGTAACTTGTATCCTCACGATTTATATTGTTTCCTAATATGATTTGATTGCTTATTTGTACCCTATGACTATCATTAAGTGTTGTACCTTGTGATTCTTGACAAATGTATCTTTTTCTTTTATGTACACTGAGAGCATATGCACCAAGACAAATTCCTTGTGTGTCCAACCACACTTGGCCAATAAAGAATTCTATTCTACTCTATATCTATATCTATGTCTATGTCTCTATCCATCCATCCATCCGGTGGTGCAGTGGTTAGAATGCAGTACTGCAACCTAACTCACTGCTCACTCCAGGAGTTTGATTCTAAAAGGTTGACTTAGCTTTCCATCCTTCTGAGGTTGGTAAAAGGTTGACTTAGCCTTCCATCCTTACGAGGTTGGTAAAATGAGGACCCAGATTGTTGGGGGCAATATGCTGACTCTGTAAACTGCTTAGAGAGGGCTGTAAAGCATGGTGGTATATAATTCTAAGTGCTATAGCATCTATCTGTCTGCCCTTCCTCTTTCTGTCTATCTATCTATCTGCCTATCTATCTAGCTATCATCTATCTATCATCTATACTCTCTCTTCTATCCACCCACCCATCATCTATCTATCTATCTATCTATCTATCTATCTATCTATCTATCTATCTATCTATCTATCTATCTATCTATCTATCTATCTATCTATCTATCATCTATTTATCATCTAATCTACCTTAAATTTAGGGCCACCTGACTCCCAATGACTATAGGAGGTATTTAAGTTGCAGTTGTGATGAGCTCCCTGCCTCTGGGCAATCAAATTACTGTTTTTAGCAATTGTTGATAAAAGCATCATGAGCTGAAAAAAAAGGGGGGGGGAGAAAGAAGAGTTTGAGAATCTAGGATTTCAGATTGCCAATCTCCACATTAAATGCAGCTTCTCACTGCATTAATCTGGACAAAAGCTAATGTCAGAGTTTTACTTCTTTATGTAATAGGACATTTTGATTGAGTAGAAAGGCAGAGTACGTATCAAGTATTAGCAATATTATAATAACTACTTTTTGTACGTTTCATCATTACCCATGCTGTTTTGTTCCTTTTCTCATATGCATGAGTAGTGCTGTTTTGGCTACAAAAAGGCTAACATTTGGAGAACAGAAATTGCTATCAGTATTGATGAGAGCACTCAAATCCTAAAATTGATTTATTGTGCATTCTTAAAAAAAGCTTCCAGTTTTTATTTGATTACAAATCTGTTTCCATTCCCATAATGGAGATGTCTGATCTAGATTTAGTTGAACTTAAACTTTTTGTTTTTGTTTTTGTTCTGACCCGGCTCCCCAAAACGACAAACCCTCTGTAGTTAAGTCAATGATTCCTTTATTAGGAGCACCAGCAGCCCCGGCAAAAAGTCTCTCTCTCTCACAGCAGGCTAACAAGTCTGTCCAGCAGGGAGATGAATAGTTGTCTGCCACACCTATTCATCTCTGCCCCCTGCCTTTTATCCCCAGAACTAGGGTGGGGCTTCACTAGCAGCGGTGGCTCTTCCATCCCAAGAATCGGCCCATAGATTTCCACTGCTCTCCTCTCCTCTGCCTTCTGCACATCTGTGCATCAGGCACTGGACCCAGCTGTTCCTCCTCTTCCTCATCAGCCACCTCCAGACCTGGGGGCTGTTGACTTTCCATCTGAGGACTGACGGACGGCCCTCTCTCTCTGCCAGCTCTATTCCCTTTTCCCCCTTGGAGCTCTCAGGTTGCCTTGATGCTGGCCCTGACTCCCACGCCTCCTCCTCCTCCTCTGATTCGGCTGCTGGAGGGGCTTGTGGCCAACAGGCCACAACAGGTTCTTTAAGGATGACTACAGTTTGATATCCTGTTTGTTGTAGTGGTTAAAGCAGGAATGGGCATTTTATGGCTCTTGGGCCATATATGGCCCTTTGGCTGTCCCTGTCGGGCCCACATGAGGTCAATCAGAAATTAGAAATCAAATGTAAATATGTGTGCTGCAGGGGGGGGGAGAAGCTGGGTCAGATCCAGCTTTGCACAGTTGCCGTGTGCTCCTTCAGTCAGCTGGTGGCCATTTGAGGGAGAAAGTGCTTTTCTATACCTTCACAGCATTCACCCCTCACTTGGAGCAGCCTAAGGAATTGAGGTGACGGGGTTTGAGGACAACAAATCAGGTTAAATCAGTTGGGCTCTCCACAATAGTCTTAGTTTCTCATGTGGCCCCTTGGGAAAATTCATTGCCCATTCCTGGGTTAAAGGCACCAGACTAGAAGCTGGAGACTGTTGTGCTCTAGTCCTATGCTAGGCAACTGAATGGAGATAACAGAGTGTTTTAATGGCCGGATTCCCTTCCTGTCGCCAATGCGGAGTTTTGTTCAGCAGATATATTCTCAGTGTGCCCAGAGAGAGAAATATCTGCCTCTACCTAGGATCAAACTCACAGCCTCCTAATTGTAAGGTGAAAATTCCACCTCTAGGCCAACGCATCACTCCAAATCACTTCCAAAAAAATGTTACCAAGAAAATGGCATGGGATTGTCCAAGTAGGCACCAAGAGTTAAGTTTGACTGGAAGGGGGGGGGAGGAGGAGGAGGAGGAGGAGGAGGAGGAGGAAGATAGCAATAGCAATAGCACTTAGATTTATATACCACTCCACAGTGCTTTACAGCACTCTCTGAGCAGTTTACAACATTAGCATACTGCCCCCAACAATCTGGGTCCTCATTTTACTGACCTTGGAAGGATGGAAGTCTGAGTGAACCTTGAACCGGTCAGGATTGAACTCCTGGCTGTGGGCAGAGTTAGCCTGCAATACTACATCCTAACCACTGCGCCACCACGGCTTCCTCCGATTCCCTCTGATTGAACTGGAAATCTCAGTTACATGGCTGATCTCTACACGCATGGCTTCTCCATACCCTGGTAACTTCCTGTGATATAATTTCAGCGACTGCCCTGCCCCTTTGTGGTTTCTTAGCCGTGAGTGAAGATTTCAGTTATTTCTTTCTGAACTTTCTAGCGTTGGAAGGAAGTCCATGCCGCTCTGGGAAAAGGCCTTCAATTTAACTTGTCAGGTATTCCTAAGCCTACACACACTCCTGAAAGGCCCCTGTGTTAAAACAGCATCGCCCACGGATGTTTGTTTGTTTTTTTTGTTCTCGCTGCTCAGGAAAATAAGCCTACGGAAAAGTGGCACCTGGATCATCCTCCTATGGGAATCAAAAGCTCATTCCAGGCTTCTTTGTGGCCTTGCAAGAGAAGGACCGAAGGTTTGTGGTGCTCTCTTGTCTACCAATCTTACAAGCATGTAAAGGCACGCACCCAAAGATGAGAACAGCTACGAGAAACCCCAATCACCAATTCAAGACACCTCTGCAAACATGTGCCTTCCTGCTAAAAGAGAGAGGATAATCCCCCAGGTCTTAATTACCTGGCCTGCTTTATGTGCTGCTAAGAAGAAAATTTCCCAAAGGGTCTGTTAAGGGTCCAGCATGAAAACCTTGGCTCCTTGCAAGATGTTGAAGACAAAGGAGAAATTAGACAGCAAGGAAAAGAGTTTCCAAGTATGTATGTGTGTGTCTCTCTTTCTCTATCTATACT
>QLTV01002115.1:1984710-2003590 GCA_003457575.1 Thermophis baileyi | reverse complement strand
TCACTGTAAAGACTTTCTATCCACGCATTTAAGGAAATCTACAGGGGGCCATAAAGCCCAATTCAATTTAATTGGGTGTTCTCCTGGCAGAATAGTTATTAATAAGTCTGCATTGTACGAACCTTCTCTGAAATCCCAATGCAGCCGAGGAGAAGGGGGGACCCACATATTTAACACTTTGAAAGGAAAAAAAAAACCGGCACACCAATAGATCATTCTGTTCCCTTCTTCTTTCCACTCTACGTTTTCCCCTCTGCACCTCCGGCAAGCCCCTCCTGCCCGCCATTTTAATGGATGCTCAAATTAGACGGAATGGGATGGGGGAAGGTATACCATGAAAGCCTCCCATAAATTATTCACATGGCATTAAGATAGTATGTCAGCAAGTCTTGCAGTGTTTAAAAAACTTAACTCGAAGCCAATTAAAATGTAAGCTGAGAAAGATGAATGGGACCTGCTTGTACTCTATGAACTTCAGCGGCTTGCAACAATGCACTCTGTAACGTCCAGGTCTCCTAATTTGACAGCAGTTTTCATCTCTCTCTCTCTCTCTCTCTCTCTCTCTCTCTCTCTCTCTCTCTCTCTCGCTCTCTCTCTTTCTCTCTCTCTCTCTCTCTCTCTCTCTCTCTCTCTCTCTCTCTCTCTCTCTCTCTCTCTCTCTCTCTCTCTCTCTCTCTCTCTCTCTCTCTCTCTCTCTCTCTCTCTCTCTCTCTCTCTTTTCACCCAAAGAGCTCTGGAGCTGGGCGGCTAATAGCAATAGCACTTAGACTTACATACCGCTTTACAGTGCTTTACAGCCCTCTTTAAATGGTTTACAGAGTCAGCATATTGCCCCCAACAATCTGGGTCCTCATTTTACTGACCTCGGAAGTTTGAAAGGCTGAGTCAACCTTGAGCCAGTGAGATTCGAACTGCCAAACTGCAGTCAGCCGACAGTCAGCAGAAATAGCCTGCAGTACTGCATTCTAACCACTGCGCCACCTCGGCTCTTATGAATTTGAATAAAATAATAAACATAATACATTTCTAGGAAATTAAGCTACCATAGCGCACAAATTTTAAAAAATGTCCTGGATAATTCATAAAGCAGCAATATGTTTAGACTGGCACACCTTCCTCTTCTCAATTTAGTTAAATACCATTTGGGGCATTTGAATGTTATTGTGAATTTTTCTCCTTTGCTCTGCCTAGATTTTGAAATGCGATTCTGGGAATCCCTTCAAATATTGTAGATTCGAGTATTCATAAGTATGGTGTTTGCTCACTCCTCTTCCCCGGGAAAATGGTAGACAGATTAGTCCTCGACTTATGACCGCAATTGGGACCAGAATTTCTGTTGCTAAACAAGATGGTTATTAAGACACCCCTCATTTTATGACCTTATTTGCCCCTGTTGTTAAGTGAATCACTGCAGTTGGTAAGCAAATGGCTTCTCCCATTGACTTCTCTAGTTTAATGAAAAGAAGGACTAGGGATGACATGATAGCAGAGTTCCGATATCTCAGGGGATGCCGCAAAAAAGAGGGAGTCAATCTATTCTCCAAAGCATCTGAAGGCAGGACAAGAAACAATGGATGGAAACTAATCAAGGAGAGAAGCAACTTAGAACTAAGGAGAAATTTCCTGACAGAACAATTAATCGGTGGAACAACTTGCCTCCAGAAGTTGTGAATGCTCCATCACTGGAAGTTTTTAAGAAGAGATTGGATAACTATTTGCCAGAAACGGTGTAGGGTTTCCTGCCTAAGCAGGGGGTTGGACTAGAAGACCTCCAAGGTGCCTTCCAACTCTGTTATTCTATTCTACTTTGCATGTCAGACGCCGGCTGGGAAGGTCAAAAATAGTGATCGCATGACCCTGGGACACTGCAACCATTGTAAATACATAGTAGTTGAATTTTGATCACATGACCGTGGGGATGCTACAATGGTCTTAAGTGTGGAAAAATGGTTATAAGTCGGATTTTTCAGTGCTGTTGTAACTTCGAACGGTCATTAAACAAACTGTTGTAAGTCAAAGGCTACCTGTATACTGTATACTACCTCATTTGGATTTACTTCTGATTGCAGAATTAGCCCATTTTCTGGGTGAAGACAATGGATTCAGTCATCCATTAACCAATGATCTTTAAAGGTCTGAGAATACAGTAAGTTACATAGAGTAGCCCTAACTGCAGTTTCTACTAAACAATCTTAGCAGGTGGTTCTCCTTTTGTTTTGATAAAGTTTTGATAATTTCTCCCAGGTTTTATCTGAACCCAGTACAGGTAGTCCTCAACTTACAACAGTTCATTTAGTGACCATTCATAGTTACAACAGCACGGAAAAAAGGGACTTATGACTGTTTTTCACACTTAACGACCATTGCAGCATTCCTCACAGTCACATGATCAAAATTCAGATGGCTGGCAACTGGTTCATATTTATGATGGTTGCAGTGTCCTGGGGTCATGTGGTCATGTTTTATGACCTTGTGACAAGCAAAGTCAATAGGGAAGCCAGATTTACTTAACAACCATGTTACTAACTTAACATGTGGCAATGATTCCATCAGCGATTGACTGCGAGACAGTGGCTGAGATCCCGGCCAAAGTCTCTAATAAAATATGGCTTCGGCCTGACAGATTCACTTAACAAATGTGGCAAGAAAAGTCGTAAAATGGGGCAAACAACAAATGTTTAGCTTAGCAACATCAATCCTGTGCTCAATTGTGGTCATAACTCGAGGACTACCTGTACATGGAGGAGAGGCAGCCTGAGACCCTCCTTCCGATCCCATCAGACCATGATGATGAGACCAAGGATGAACAATGATACAAAGGATATGGACAATGATGTAGGATGATTGGGGCAGCTATCCAATATATTCAAAAACTTTCCTGGCTATTGTACATCATCAAAATGAAGGATTTACACATCTTCCCATCAAAAATTCATTCACACCATTTTTAGATATTTTGTTTTAAATTGCTACCTATTTTCCTATAAAGCACCTTATCTCCACAAAGCACACCTAGTTGCATACATTGTCATAGCTAAGAACTACACTGAAGAATTGGAAACGTGCGGCATGAAGAATTTATAATATAGGAAGCAATGAAAAGGAAAAAAAAAAAAGACAGAAGAAAATTCAGTTGGATCCTTTTCACAAAATGTTTACCAAACAAAATCCACATCAATTATTACCAGCAAACCCAGAAATTCTCTCCCCTATTGGAACTCCATTTTTAAGAAAATTTATATTGTTAACTATGGCCAGAAGTCCAACCAAAGTACAGGTACTCTTCAACTTATGACCACATTTGAACCCAATATTTCTGTTGCTAAGCAATACAGTTGTTAAATGAGTTTTGCTCCATTTGATTACCTTTCTTGCCACAGTGGTTAAGTGAATCACTGCATTTGTTAAGTTAGTAACACAGTTGTTAAATGAATCTGGCTTTCCCATTGTCTTTGCTTGTCAGAAGGTTGCCAAAGGGGATCACATGACACCGGGACACTGCAACCGTCATAAATATGAGTCAGTTGACAAGCGTCCAAACTTTGATCACATGACCATGAGGATTCTGCAACAGTCGTAAGTATGGAAAACGGTCATAAGTCACTTTTTTTCAGTGCTGTTGCAACTTTGAACAGTCACTAAACAAAGTTGTAAGTCGAGGACTACCTGTATAATCTCCTGGATACTTTGCCTTGATCCTCTCTTCTCGTTGGAGGACTGGATGTTAAAATGGAATTGGTCTTAGCAGCGAGTTAAACGCTTCTTGGGTTTTTGGTCAGAACGGGGTGGGTTCCACTTACCTTCCCCACCGGTTCACATCGCGACGGAAGTGTGTGTTTTGCGTGTGCGCGCGCACCTACGTCACATCATGGAAATGACCCTCTGCGCATGCACAGAAGCCTTTGCGCATGCACAGAGGGTTGCCAGCCGCGGCAACCGGAGAACCGGTTCAGGGGCGTGGACATCGCTGCCGGTTCGGTGAGCAGATGCAAATTTCTGCCACCGGTACGGGAGAACCGGTCCGAGCCGGCAGCAACCCACCACTGGGTCAGAAGTCAGGTACCTTATTGTGCAATATTGTCAATTACCAACTAAAGATACCAATTTCCTCATGCCTTATTGCCTGGGTAGGAGGATCAATAATTAAGAGTACACAAGGCATTATGTCCATCAAAAGTGAGCCTTCTGATGCATGGAAGATCTTACCTCACCCCCACCCCCACACACGCACTCAGAAAGGCATACACCACAAGGTTTATTAAAAACTCATGCAACTATATTTTAGTTTCACTTGCACGAATGAAGGTGAATATACATGTCCCAGGATAATGTTGCAGGATTTAATCTATGTCGATCACCGGGACGAGAGGTTTAGTTTTCTAAGCTTTCAGAGTCATGCTGGAGCCCATCCTCAGGGAACTTCTCTCTATCCGAATGTGTGCTTTGGGCTATTCTATGTGTATGTTGTGCCTGGTTGTGTGTGGCTTTTTATTTGTTGGCTATTGTTTCCTTGTGCTACCAAGTCCTCGGGTCCTAAGGAGCTGAGAAGTTGGTGGTAAATCAACACTCCTATTGACTGACAAGGTGTCAGACCTGCCTCAAACGATCCTTAACTCCATTTAAGGTATAGTTGACTAGAAGTCAAGTGAATTATAGGAGTGCAAAGCCAGAACTGAAATTCGCGCACCAAAGTTTCCCAGTTAACTTTCCCCGTTCAGTTCCTCTCCTCTTCTGGTCCGTTAGCGTCCAATCATATTTGAATAAGTTGCTTTGGGAAACAGTCTCTTCAACAGCAGGCTGGTTGGTGAGCCGTTGCATTCCATTCCCAGGGCTTTGACCTTGAGATGGTGCCTCTGGAAAGTACAATGAGTTCTTCGCCTTCCCCCCTCCCATCCGGCTCCCTCCCCCCTTAGTTCATGGTAGACTGGCAGCTAGCAAATGTGAAGCTCAAGTGTATGATGGCAGTTCTGACACAAGGGGCCCGTTTCCCAGGCTTCAATCATTTCACTTGCCCTCAACACATTCTATCTTAATATACATCTGGGATTCCCAAAAGAACCATCAGTTTGCTCGTGAAGTTTCCTAGATGTCTCTTGTCCCATTTGAGGTTTTTTTTTTAATATTTTCTATCTGTCTTCTGTCAGGAAGGAAGGGATTTAATAGAGAGGTTACCTGTTCAATTTACATGCATAGCACCTAACATTTAGAGAAGCCGCACTGTATGAAGATACTAAAATGTGAACGCTGGTGGAAGTCTCATCAACAATCTTTGTTATGCTGATGATATCCCGCATTACTGGCTTAAAATGGAGATGATCTGAGCATCCACTTATCAAAATCAAGGAACATAGTCTCCAAAAGAGCCTATACTTTAAGGTGAAGAATATTCTAACAATTTGGATAATTTCAGAGAAGAAATAGCAATAGCTGACAACATCAACTTCCTTAGATCAATAATCAGTAATGAAACTACAAGCAATCAAGAAATCAAATGATGATTCTTGCCTTGGGGGTGGGGGGTGGGAATGGCTATGAAGGACTTAAGACAAAATCTTTGAAATGCAGAGATGTTTCTTTGTGTACAAAAGTCGGTAGATGGTAACATGAGGGGAAAAGAGATACGTTTGAATTACAGTATTGGCAAAGGATCCTATGGGTAGCATAGACTGCCCGACACACAAATCAATGAATATTGAGAAAATCAGCTGTAAGCTTTCCTTATACGCTCAAAGGACAAGATTATGAGTTTTCTATTTTGGACATATCATGTGAAGAGAAAAATCATTACAGAACTTTGGCGAGTTTGAAGGAAAATATTAAAAAAGGAAGTCTGGCAATATGATGGATTGATACAGAAAAAAAATATGGATGGGCTTGATTAGCTGCCTAAGGATTGAGCATAGTTTAGGATAACTATCCACAGAGTGGCTGAGAGTCGACATCAACTTGACATCAACTTGATGGGCAGCTAAGAATAACAGCATACTAAGAAGCTAAATGCCAGATCCAGTATTAAATATCTCCAAAAGCAGTTCTTATTCTTTCTGCTTGACCACATAGTTGAAAGGCTCACTTGTTTTTTTTTCATTGGACTCTTCAAAAGCTTACAGTGAAGCTATCAATTCATGATTGTCCCAAAGGTGCTTTTTTCCAGAGGCAACTGGACTTTCTGGTTTTTCTTTGAAGATGTTTCACTTCTCATCCAAGAAGCTTCTTCAGCTCTGATGTCAACATTGAATCGTTTATTGCCTTCAAGCTCCTATCCCTTTTTAATTTGCCAACAATAAGGGGGGAGGGGTGGAATGTGTATGCCAAGTTGTCATTCATGGACCATGAGAGCCTGCAACACACCAAGGTCACTACCGCAGGTGCTTGATGGAGAAGTGGACTGTTCCCATAACAAAAAGAAGTTCTACTATTGGACCATGTGAACACTTGAAGGATGGGAGAAAGAGAATCTATTGTTTAACCAAGCAAGCTTTCGCACGGGAAAAGTAGAGCTGGTTTTGCTTCTTCAGTTCCGAGATGGTGTATTCAATAAAGATTTACTTTTTGGGATTAAAAAACCCCGAGAGTTCTTTTTGTTGGGTTCGCTAGTTGGACTGTTCATCTGACTTTGGCACTACCCAGGTGACCATGAGGACACAGATAAACCTCCAGGTGGCCTCGACAACTCTCTAAAAGAATGCAAATGACCAGCTGTCTCTGCAAGGAATATAAATCCTTCCATTCCCCACCATCCAATCAGAACTGAAGAAGCTTCTTGGATAAGAAGTGAAACGTGTTCCAGTTGTCTCTTGAAAAAAGCACCTTTGGGACAACCATGACCTGGTTGACTGAGAATCTCCATAGACATCCATTCATGATGCAACTGTGTGGTAGTGATGGTATCAATTGACTTGTACCAGACACTGATTTGTGCTGAATGGGAATACTTGGCTCAAGATCACCCAGTTGACTTTTGTGCCTAAGAGAGAACTAGAATTTGGGACTCCCTGGTTTTAGTCGGAAAGAGCCGAGGTGGCGCAGTGGTTAGAGTGCAGTACTGCAGGCTACTTCAGCTGACTGCTAGCTGCAGTTCGGCAGTTCAAATCTCACCGGCTCAAGGTTGACTCAGCCTTCCATCCTTCCGAGGTGGGTAAAATGAGGACCCAGATTGTTGGGGGCAATATGCTGACTCTGTGAACCGCTTAGAGAGGGCTGTAAAGCACTGTAAAGCGGTATATAAGTCTAAGTGCTATTGCTATTGCTATTAGTCTTGCACTTTAACCACTAGCCTGTGCTGAGTCTTTTAAGAAGAATTCTACTTGTTCTGAATGTTAGCAGAGTAGAGAGTAGAATTCAGAGCAAGAATATGCCTGGGGTTCCAGAAAGAAATGGAGCAGATAACTGCATTGTGGTCAGATGTAACTCAAAACAGAATAATGCCACTGACACCCAGAAGCTGAGAAATCCAATACAGTTTTCACAAGTCAGGAAGAGGCAGCTATGGGTAACTACTCCTTGGTGTAATCTCAGGGAAACAAACAAAAGCAATGGGCAGGGCCTGCAGTTCCATAGCGTGAGGCTGAAGCAGGAGTTAATGATGATTTACAGAGTATCATTGGGATACAGCTAGAGGGCAGCTGACTTACACTTTTCACCTCTTCTATCAGATGCAATGAATCAGATGTAATATACTACCTAATCCCTGTAGATGACAGGTAGGAAGGGAAAAAAAAGTTAACTGGACAAGCCACTGTCAAACATTATCTGTCTCTACTTGCAATAGCAAGGATGTAATAAGAAAGAACAGTCGCTTTCTATGATTCACATCGTTGCCATCGTTCTGTAAGAAGAGAACTTGATTACTGCAACCAGAAGAAACCATTGCAAAACCAAATGCACCAATAGAGGAGCATACAGGCAGTCGTCAGCTTACAACCGTTTATTTAGTGGCCGTTCAGAGTTATAACAGCACTGAAAAAAAATGAAGTATGACAGTTTTTCACACTTATGACCGTTGCAGCATCCGCATGATCACGTGATCAAAATTCAGACACTTGGCAACTGGCATGTAGGGCTGCAGTGTCCCGGGATCACGTGATCACCTTTTGCGACCTTCTGACAAGCAAAGTCAATGGGAAGCCAGATTCACTTAACAGCTGATAAGATAAGATAACCTTTATTGTCATTTTTTTCTGTGGGACTCTGGCACACATTAAAAATGGAATTCTGTTCCCTGCTCTCAAAGGTGTACACATACATAACACACATACAGATATGTTATATACATATGTATTTGTATATACATATGTATATACCTGTACCCCAGGGGTGGGTTCCGGATTCAGGTACTGCCGGTTCGCTCAGGGAAGAAGCAGAAGCAAAAAAACAAGATGGCGCCACCATTTTTGCAGAAGCAAAAAACAAGATGGCGGCGCCTATAGCGCCACCAAGAGAACCAGCTCGGGAGCGTGGTTCCAGTTCCAGCGACCCAGGCCGCCACGTTACTAACGGTTCTATAGAGCTGGTCCGAATCGATAGAAACCCACCTCTGCTGCACCTTAACATGTAAATAGATATAAATATTAATCACTATCCATCTTGAATACAGAGCGGAAAGAGGAAGCTTGAGAGTTCACAAGGTTGACACCGTATGAAACAAAACTGTAGCTGAATCTGGATGTTCCGCTTTGGATACCATGAAGCCCCCTCCCAGAAGGTAACAAGGAAAACAGGTCGTGAAGAGGATGTGTAGCGTTAGGAAAAATGAAGATACACTGCGAGATGAAGAGATAGTCAAAAAAAGATACTAGATTGGGCAGAAATGGATAGGTTGACCTTGAAAATTAAACAGAAAGAAGATGTAGAATATTATCAAGCATGGAATCTATTTTACCAATGGTTGGGAAAAAAGGGGGGTGGAGAGTAAGAATGTAAATTTGTATTGTTAAGCAAATCAAATACCCAGACAACACGATGTTTATTAAGCACTAAGAAATGAATTTAATAGAAAATCAATTTTTTTTTAAAAAAAAAGAGGATGTGTAGTGTCCCAGACAATCCTGCAGACGCTAGTCAAGCATTGCTTATGTGCTATGTCTTGGATAGAAGGGCGTGAACTACCAATTATCTTTTCTGCCATCCTCACCACTCTCTGCACTGCCTTCCTATCTGAAGCAGTAATGCTTCCAAACCAGACAGTAATGCCATATGACAGGATGCTCTCGATCATCCCTCTATAGAAAGTGGTAAGGACAGGGGGAGGAAGATGTACTTTTCTCCTGTGACACAGAAAATGCAGGCTGCTGTGCCCGTTTCACCAGTGTCTCCCTGTTGAGCAACCAAGCCAGCCTACTGTGTTCCTAACTTAACAATTGCAGTGATTCGCTCAACAACTGTGGCAAGAAAGGTCGTAAAATGGGGGGGGATCACTTAACAACTGTCTTGCTTAGCGATGGCAATTTGGGGCTCAGTGGTGGTCGTAAGTCGCGGACTACCTAGTGATCCTGTGAATGTTCATTCTTTTTAAATGAAAAATAAAGATTTGAAAATCTAATTCTGGGACCTTGCTGCTACTGTGCCGCTGATCCCTCATTGACAGAAGAGTGGTACAAAAATAGTCTGATTAAAAGAGAAGAGGAACCTCCAATTAATAAGAGCAGGGGGGCAGTGGAATTGAACCCTAGATATAACTCCATTGCTAGAAAATTAGAACAGGGAATATCTTCCATTATTCCCAGGAAGCAAAGACAGAATATTTTCTAAAAGAAACATTTCTCTTCTTCACAAAGATAGAACCAAACCATCCAACCAATAAAAACCCTGGGTTAAAAAAAAAAAAAGAAGAACAAGAAATCTCTTTGGCAGGCAAGTGGTCACTCTGTTCTTATCTGAACAGACAGCACTACTCACAACCCATCAGTCATCCCAACGGCTATTGGAACGAGGTTACTTGTTCATAAAACAATTGGACAGAAGAGTGCCAGACCATTTTCTCTTGTAGATTGGATTCTACAAAAGAGAAGGGTTTGCTCCTTTTTAAATTTGAAAGCTAGGGATCTGGACAAGCTAATGAGTCCCTGAGGTTTTGGGTAGGAGGGAGGGACCGTTGTGCGGCCCCCTTTAGCCCAGTGGTTAATCTGGGAGCATGGCTGGAATACAAAATATGGGAGCTGTGGAAATGTGGCTTGCAAACTGCTGAATAAAGAAATTATCTACTTCAGTAGAAATGCTTGTTAATGTTATGCGAGGCCCAGATTTCATTTCTAGCTGAAGTATGTCAAGGAGGAAAACAAATACCTGAATTAAAACTATCAAGGCCCCTGAAAGTCTGTAGAGCAGCGGTTCTCAACCTGTGGGTCGCGACCCCCTTTGGGGGTCGAACGACCCTTTCACAGGGGTTACTTTTGAAATTACTTCTGAAACAGTTTGTTGAAATAAATTTTGAAACATGTGCTGTTTTCTTGCAGATGTTTCCCAAAGGTGCTTTTTCAGGAGGCAACTGGACTTTCTTGTTTTTTCTTTTGAAGACATTTCGCTTCTCATCCAAGAAGCTTCTTCAGCTCTGACAGGATAGTGGGGAATCGAGGCCCCTGAATTCAAGGGAGACTCCTTAATAGCTTGCTTAGACGTTACAGATGCTAGCTTGCAACTCATCTTAAATCAGTGCTCGTATTTTTAAATGGAAACTAGAAAATAACTAACCGCAAAAATGATAAGTTTCAACCTCCACTTTATTATTAGGCTTATCTCACTATAAGCAGAAAATAACCACAGTTAGTCCTCAACTTATGACCACAATTGAGTCCAACATTTCGGTTTGTTAAGTGAGTTTTGCCCCATTTTATGACCTTTCTTGCCACAGTTGTTAAGTGAATCACTGCAGTTGATAAGTTAATAACCCGGTTCTTAAGTGAATCTGGCTTCCCCATTGACTTTGCTTGTCAGAAGGTTGCAAAAGAGGATCACGTGACCTTGGGACACAGCAACAAACATAAAAATGAACCAGTTGCCAAGCATTTGAATTTTGATCACATGATCATGGGGATACTACAAATGTCGTAGCTGTGAAAAATGGTCATAAGTCACATTTTTCAGTGCCATTGTAACTTTGAATGGTCACTAAATGAACTGCTGTAAATCGAGGACTACCTATACTACAAAATAACAGTGTTGGAAGGGACCTGGAATGTCTTCTAGTCCAAGCCCCTGCTAGAGCAGGAGATCCTATACTAGTTCAGACAAATGGCTGTCCAATCACTCCTTGCAAACTTCCAGTGATGGAGCACCCACAACTTCTGGAGGCAAGTCGTTCCACTGATTAATTCTGCTCACGGTCAGGAAAGCTGCTTACCACAGAAGAGAATAGCATGATGAATATGAGGCCCCATCCATAACTGCAGGGCTGTTCACAATGCGTTGTCAAAAAGAACCCTCAGTGATCGAAACTGTGCCTGTCTTTTTATAGGTAGTCCTTGACTTATAACCTTTCTTTTTTTTAATAAGTTTTTTATTTTTAATTACAAAATACAAAACAAACATTCCATTCATCCATCAGCAGTGTGTCGTCTGGTTACAACTCTTTCTTTGTGACATCCTCTTTCAATATCTAATCTTCATTATACCTTATTCACATTATACATTTTTATTCTTATTTCTTATACTCTTTATCAATTGTTTTATTTATTCTTTATCTTAATATATATCATTTTACTTTTAACCTTCAATTCCAAAGCCCTTTTTTATTCTCCAACCATTTATAAAATACCTCCCAAATTTCATAGTATTCAGTTTGTTGTTTCTCTTGAATCCCTAAAATCAATCTATTCATTTCTGCACATTCTAATATTTTCCTTATCATATTCTCATCACTAGGAATCTCTCCACTTTTCCAGTGTTGTGCAAATACAATTCTAGCTGCTGTTAATATATGTATAATCAAATATATATTAGCTTTTTGATATATTTCCGGTAACATTCCTAACAGAAATATTTCTGGTTTCATGTCCACATGTTGTTGTGTCATTTCTTCCAACTATGTCTTAACTTTTGTCCAATACTTTTTTGCTTCTTCGCATGTCCACCACATATGATAGTAAGATCCCGGTATTTGACTTATAACCTTTCATTTAGCAACTGTTTGAAGTTACAATGGCACTGAATACAGTGACTTACAACCAGTCCTCACGCTTATGCCATTTGCAGCATCCCCGCTGTAACATGATCAGAATCCAGGTGCTTGGCAACCAGCATGTATTTATGATGGTTGCAGCATCCTGGGATGCTGAGCCGTGGTGGCGCAGTGGTTAGAGTGCAGTACTGCAGGCTAATTCCGCTGCCTGCCGGCTGCCTGCAATTTGGCTGTTCGAATCTCACTGGCTCAAGGTTGACTCAGCCTTCCATCCTTCCAAGGTGGGTAAAATGAGGACCCAGATTGTTGGGGGCAATATGCTGACTCTGTAAACTGCTTAGAGAGGGCTGTAAAAGCACTGTGAAGCGGTATATAAGTCTAAGTGCTATTGCTATTGCTATCAAATGACCACCATTTAAAATCTTCCCAGTTGCTTTCTACAAGCAAAATCAATGGTGGGGAAGCCTGATTTGTTTAACAATTGCATGAATCAGTTCAGAACTGCAGTGGTGACCCTCTTAATAACAGCTGCAAAAAAAAAAAAGTTGTAAAATCAGGCACAACTAACGTAATAACGGCCTGGATTAGCAATGGAAATTCTGATCCCAACTGTGGTCATAAATCCAGGACTACCTGTATGTGTGTCGTATGTCCAACACACACACACACACACACACACACACACACACACACACACACACACACACACACACACACAAATAGGAGTTTCAATTGTACCATTGTGGCCGCCCTATTGATTTTTTCCCACCCTACTCTGCAGATACTCCTACCCAACTACTCAATGTTCCAACAGAGGTAGCAGAAATTCCTCCCACCTGAACCAACTGACAGAAAACATAAGGACAAGAAGGTAAAGAAGTCATCCAGGAAGAACTGAATTCGCAGATCCCCTCTTCAATTTAAATGTGCTAATTGGAGATTTTATATCCATATAGTTTTCATAGCAGCAATATTGAAGGGATTTTTCCTTCTCTTGAGATTTTTTTTTCTTCAACTTCCCAGTCTAGTTTATGGGTCTGAAAAATTCTGGGAGTGGTATTGTGAAGTGCTAACTAAAGAACAAGCTGCACGGCTTTCAAGATCAGCTAATGTTGATTAGTGCTACTGCTTAGCTGAGTTGCTGGATTTACTTTAGCACTTAGACTTATATACTACTCCATAGTGCTTTACAACATTCTCTGAGCAGTTTACAATGTCAGCATATTTCCCCCAACAATCTGGATCCTCATTTTACTGACCTCAGAAGGCTGGAAGGCTGAATCAACCTTGAGCAGGTCAGGATCAAATTCCTGGCAGTGGGCAGAGTTAGCCTGCAATACTGCATTCTAACCACTGCACCACCACAGCTCCTCACTTTATTTTTGATAAACAGTTCAACACCCTTCATCTTCCACTAACCACTAGAAATAGCTGAACTGAAATATCTTGGATCAGGGAAATGAAGGGGGAATAATAACTGTTCTAAATGTATTGAAACAAAATAGTAAAAAACAATGCCACATTTTCCATGAACAACGCTTCGAAAAGAACCGCCGCATTCACACAGTACACAGAACCTGATTGCCAAATTGACTTTCCTCAGTAATGCACATCACATCAAACCAGGTCTGCATTGGGTTTAAGCCACAGGCTAAGCCACAAAATAGAAACAAACCAAAAAACCCACAAATTTAGTGGATTGCACAAGCACATTTGTCTTTACATGGTTTGATTAAATATATTCCATGAATGCCATCAATTTGTCAATTAGAGCTAAGATGATCCAAAATCAAAAAGAAAGACTCTGATTCCCCCCCCCCCCCAATCAGTTAACATCTTTGGTATTTTTCATAATAGAACATGATGGCTAAAAATTGGAATTTTACAAAGTTTGTGTAACTCCCAACTTCTCGTCATTCTTTTACTTTTTTTTTTTTTTTAAAGAAAAAGACCGCAACTTGGAAGACAACCTGATTTGGTCAAAGTTCTAAAAGTATCTAGCCGTGCTTTATGTTCTTCTCGGACTTCCCCACTCAAAAAATGCTCATTTTCCCCAAAACAATTAGTCAAACAGTGACAACTTCATTCCTTGCATGTTAAACAGCTTATGCGTTTTTGGAAAAGCTGCTTTAAGAATGAAACCAGTTGGGAAAAGCACAATCAAAACCAAACTTGGACATTCGAAGCTCCATCTAATAGCTTCCTGAGTCAAGAAGGTCTTTCTCAGCTACCCAGACATAATAGCAATTAGCCGTTTCAGACAGCAGGTCCCATGTAATGGAGTTCACCTTCCTTCACGTGGTGGAACCACTTACTGTGAATGTGTCCTTTTCCCCTTTTCCTATTATTTCATTCCCCTGTCTCTTGACAGCTGCCAGCCATCACCCTAGAGCTTCAGCTCTTCAGATGTACTGTCTCGGGGGCTATTAAGGAATTAAATTCTGTAGTCATTTTCCCCCCAGAACTGGAGATCCCTGTCAAATGGACACCCCAAGAGGGATGAAGGGAAAAAAAAAAATTTTTTTTGCCTTCATTCATGAAGAAAAAAAACTTGGAGGTTACTGTCTGGTCATGATGAAATTAAAGAAATCAGCTGCTCTTCTCTATCAGGACTCTATAGGGCATGGGTGTCAAACTCAATTGCGTCATGTGACGTATCGTGACATTTTTTGCCTTTGAGGAGCCAGGGTGGGCACGGCCTGCGTGTGATGCATCCGGCCCACGGGCTGCCAGTTTGACAGGCCTGCTATAGTGCTTAATCAGATTGCTGAGAAAAATGGTTTCTTTTATATGAGTCTCCAGTGTTGTTTGCTCTGGGCTCAGGATACATCATGCCCACAGCCTTACCAAAATTCAGTCTCAGTCACTCATGCCCTCTTCTGTTTGGACTACTGCAATGCGCTCTACATGGGTCTACCCTTGAAGAGGATTCAGAAGCTACAGAAGCTACAAGATGCACTGGACCAACATAGTAACTACAGTATGTTCCATTGCCTTCAACAAAGAGGCCTTCACCATGGAATGAACTAAAACATATGAAGAACTGTTGCAGGAATTGGGTATGGCTAGTCTAGAGAAAAGAAGGACTAGGGATGACATGATAGCAGTATTCCAGTATTTGAGGGGCTGCCACAAAGAAGAAGGAGTCCACTTATTTTCCAAGAAGGTACCAGAAGGTAAGACAAGAAACAATGGATGGAAACTAATCAAACTTCCTAACAATGAGAACAATTAACCAGTGGAACAGCTTGCCTTCAGAAGTTGTGGGTGCTTCTGGAGGTTTTTAAGAAGAGACTGGACAGCCACTTGTCTGAAATAGTATAGGGTTTCCTGCTTGAGCAGAGGATTGGACTAGAGGACTTCCAAAGTAGCTTCCAGCTCTATTGTGATTGATTACTATCCCCCCCTCTCTCTCTCTTCACACACACACACACACACACACACACACACACACACACACACACACACTACAGAAAGAGAGATGTCACATTGAGAGAAAGTGTGAGAACTGAATTTTGAAGGATGACAAGTCCCGCAAGGAACTCTTCTAACAAGGTGCCCATCTACCCCCTTCATCACATGCAAGTGAGGAACATCAGTATTAATTTAATTTAAAGCAGGGGTGAAATTCAAAAAATTTCCCTACCGGTTCCGTGGGCGTGACTTGGTGGGCGTGGCAGGGGAAGGATACTGCAACATCCCCATTCCCACCCCACTCCAGGGGAAGGATATTGCAAAATCTCCATTCCCACCCCACCCTGGGGCCAGCCAGAAGTGGTATTTGCCTGTTCTCCAAACTACTCAAAATTTCTGCTACTGGTTCTCCAGAACCTGTCAGAACCTGCTGAATTTCACCCCTGATTTAAAGCAGGAGGATATGTGTGTTGTGTGTGTGTGAGAGAGAAAGGGGGGGGTGCTTAAAACCAATCTCCTGTCCAAGATCTAAGTCAAAGGAAGAAAACAAAGGAACAAAATAGAAAAAGTCTTAAGTATAAAATCATTGGATGTTATTGAAGTAAATCACTCAATTTAATTGTTCTCTTTTGAGTAAAAAGTGGGGGCGGGGAGAGAACGAGATGCACAGGAAAGACTATGAGTAATGACCTGCCTGATTAAAAAAAAAAAGATGAACACAATTAATTGAACTGTTTGTTTAAGATTTTATCAGTGTGTTCCAAGAAAATAGTTTTCTGCCAATTAATTTATCTGATCCGTATTACACAAAGATAGCCATTTTATCCATTGAATGCTTTAACCATGCCTGGATAGTTTCTTGTAAGAACAGCACACCCACAAATCTCTCATGGAGGAAAATTAGGATATACTCATTGAAAAATTCATAACAGTGGCTGCAGATGGAATTCACCTTTTCCACTTGTGGGGTTGCATCCAAATTCCAGCACCTTTAAAACTGAGATTTTTCATTACTCATCCAAGTCATTTCTTCAGTCAAAATGAAAATTTGGGTAAGCAGAATCAGAAAGTCATTGGAAAGAACCAACTCTTGCAGGGGGTTTCTCACCAAAATGAAAAAGCAACAATTTTTCATTTTGACTGAAGAAGTTATTTGGATGAGTAACAAAGCATCTCCATTTTAATAAACTTTAGGCCAGTTGCCATGGTTTAACCCAGGGGTGTCAAACTCGAGGCCCGGGGGCCAGATCCAGCGTGCGGGGTGCTTAGATCTGGCCCGCAGGGCTGCCCGGAAACAGCGAAGGACCGGCCCATAGTGCCTCTGCCAGCGAAAACGGAGCTCAGGAGGGCTGGCAGAGGGTTGCAGGAGGCCGTCGCAGCTGAAAACGGAGCTCAGGAGCCCGTTTTCACTGGCAGAGCGCTCAGGCCCCCACAGGCACCTCCGACACGAGTGACGTCAAGCTGGCCACGCCCCCCATCCCCCCCGAGGTAAAACACAACGTTGATGCGGCCCTCAATGAAATCGAGTTTGACACCCCTGGTTTAACCTGTTAAGATACTTTTGGCCTGGATTGTTCTGACCTAGGCTTCCCCAAAAACACGAAGCCGACTCCACGTCCCGATAAAACCCCTTTTATTTAGTTTACAGTGAATTCCTCTCCAGCAAAGTCCCGGCCAACAGTTTTTCAAGATATTTCCCAATTACAGACCTTTATCAGGCTTGGAGAGCTGCCAAGCCAATATCTTTCAGACTCCACACTATAACAGACAATATTTGGCAAGAGTGCAGAAACAGATCTTCGCCCAAATGAACTAATTGTCTCCTGCAAACTCCCCTCCCCTTTAGCTCCTCTTTTATTCCCTATGGGAGGGACCATTCATCGTCCACCTGTGGCCTTACTCCCAAGTCGACCCTTGTTACTCAGCTGTTCCCTTCATCTGGCAACTCTGCGCATGCACACACTGGGAACAGGCTCCAGCTGTTCATCTGCCTCACTAATGTCTGACTCCAAAGGCAACTGATAACTGTCCGACGGCCTGGCCCCATCTCTGCCTCCGACACAGAGCACTCATCAGAGCCTTCCCCAGACTCCAGGACTGGCCCATGTTCCTCCTCAACCTCCTCACTGTCTGAATCTGCTGCCAGCTCTGCTGGCCGCTGGTGGGCCACAACATGGATCATCAAACCTTCATTTACATGTCATAAAATGGAGCAAACCTCATTAATGTCTCACTTAGCAACATAAATTTTGGGCTCAATTGTAGTCGTAAGTTGAGGACTACCTGTATTTCAAACTTCACAGAACGCACACTGAAACTAAAAATTATTGGAATACTCAAATGATCATGAAGTGAAATGCGGGGGAGGGGGAAAGTGAGGTCTATTTCTCCTGGTCTTAAGAAGTTCATGATCTTCTACGACCTTTCTCTCCCTGTGGTCTAATCTGCCTGTTCACATTTCTCAGGAAAGCATGTCAGAAAAAGTCATGTCAGAAGCAGATCCAAGTGGTTTATGAAGCCCGGATGGGCAGGTCAGGAACCCACTGTATTAATCTGTATTCCTTTGATGGCCCAACCTCAGCCAAAGGCAAAGTTGTCAGAAATTCTAATAAAGAATGCCATTTACCGATGGGCTTTGGGGAAATGATCTTTCCAAAGCTTAATGCACAGCAAATACCACCTATCACAGTAGGGTGATCCCTGCTCACAGTTCCTGCTGACTTAATTAGCTAAAGGTATGAGAAACCAACATCTCTCTCTCTGTCTCTCTCTCTCTTTCTCTGCAATCTCTCTCCATTTCCCCCAATCATACGTGTCAATACAGGTAGGCCTCAACTTACGACGACAATTGAGCCCAACATTTCTGTTCAGTTTTGACCCGTTTTACGATCTTTCTTGCCACGGTTGTTAAGGGAATCACTGCAGTCTCCATGGCTTTTAAGTGAATCTGGTTCTCCCCATTCCCGTTCCCCAACACAAGGACAGTTGTGCCATCATTCTGCTAAACAACTGATTCCCACAACATTGTCAAACTATCTAGAAAGGCCATATTACCATCACTATTCTGATCTTCCCTATTACCTATCTCTTTATCTTCTCATGACTATAACTTTGTGGCTTGTATGTTATGATTTATATTGTTTACTTAGTATCCTAGTGTGATTTATGTTGATTACTTATTTAGTATCCGTGACTATTACTAAGTGTTGCATCTAAAGTTTTATGATGAAAGTATTTTTACAATAACTATGATAATGATCTATCACTATTGTTGTGTGTTCACTGAGAGCTTATGCACCGGAGACAAATTCCTTGTGTGTCTAATCACACATTTGACCAATAAAGAAGTCT
>QLTV01002115.1:1942379-1957292 GCA_003457575.1 Thermophis baileyi | reverse complement strand
TATACACGTTTCTCTTTATTGACTCAATTCCACTGGCTCAGTTTAGAGTGTATGACATTGAAATAGAGATCTTCTGTGTTTTTTTTAATGACTATAATACAAGTGCCTGCTTTACAGACTCATTAAGTTTATTTCTCATTTGTTATGAATGAATACACATGTCTTCTTCCAAACTCACTCCCAATTAATGACCTTGTGTCTTAAAGGCACTCTATTGAAGTATAGCTCCACAAGCATAAATTACTCTCAAAAGTGACCAGATGTTCAGCACTTAAGGAGACCAAAGATCCATTCCAGGCACAGTAAGAATTTCAGGGGTTGTAGACACACAAGAAAAGCACATTGCCTCATTTTTTTCCCCCTCTCAAGTTTGCAGGTCATGAAAGGGCCAGATCTTAAATATGCAATTATCTTTTCATAATGCTCCTCATCCTAAACACACTGATAAATATTTATTCACATTCAAGGAAATGGAAAACAGAAATCTTTGGGGTTAAAGACTCGATGACAAAAATGATGAACTGAATAGGCCTTTGGACCGACCCGTCAAGATGATGCTTATTGTAAGTTGTAAAAATGTGCACAACACTGACACACTATCACTATTTCAAGAACTGGATTTGCACAACCTAACGGAGTTGGGTAGGTCGTCATTCATCAATGATGGGAACACAACCATAATAGAAGTAAAATGTTTGGAGCGGCCATGTTGGATCCATGGACATCCAGTACAAACCATGATGGCTTGATTTGATTTGATTAGTGAATGTGTACCTCAATCATGAAGGTAATTCTAGAGTGTGGACCATGAGATACGAAGTAGAGAGTTGGTCTCTGACAGAAAGCCACTTGAAGAGACTAGAAGCATTTGAAATGTGGATTTACAGGCGGCTGTTATGTATAAGCTAGGTTGACAAAATCAGAAACGAGGAGGTGATAAGCCGCCTAGGAAAGCCAAGGGAAATCATCAAAACCATTAAAAAGAGAAAGTTAGAATATTTTGGACATGTGATGCGACACCCGGAAAAATACGGCATACTTCACTTAATCCTCCAGGGAAAGATTGAAGGCAAATGAGGTCCAGGCAGAAGAAGAACATCATGGCTTCAAAATCTAAGGGACTGGTTTGGACAAAACTCAGCAGCACTTTTTCATGCGACTGTTGATAAAAATAGGATCACCAACATGATCGCCAACGTCCGATGATGGATATGGCACAAGAAGAAGAAGGACTACAAGATCATCATGAAAGTGATGTGAATTATGTAATTCATCATTTGACAGTGCAAATCATATAATTTGCATCATATGTGTGATGAAGCCATGACCCATGTGATGTTAGTTCTCCCTATTGTCCTACCAGCAGAGGTGGGTTCCTCCCGGTTCGGACCGGTTCGCCCGAACCGGTACCGACACGCTGGTGATGTCACGGTGACATCACAACCGGTTCTGTCGGTGCCGGTCCATGGGTGCCGCCATCTTTTTTTAAAATATTTGGGGGGGGGATTTTGGGGGGGGGTTTCCCAGGTTTTTTTTTTTCTGCGGATGTGCAGAAGCTGTGTTTCCGGCACTGCGCAGGCGTCGTCATCTTGTTTGCGGCTTTTTTCTTTTTTTTTTTTTTTTTTTTTGAATTTTTTTTTGAAAAAAAAATATTTTTTTGGAATTTTTTCCGTTTTTTTTCCTTCTGTGCATGTGCAGAAGCCGAGTTTCCGGCACTGCACATGCATCACCATCTTGTTTTCAGCTTTTGTTTTTTTGAATTTTTTTTTTGGATTTTCTGGCACTGCACATGCGTCGCCATCTTGTTTTTGGCTTTTTTGGGGGAGATTTTTTTTCAGATTTTTCGGCACTGCGCAGGCGCGCATGTGCAAAGCGCGCACGCACTCACAAGGCGCGGCCACGTGGCGTGAGAGGAAGCGAACCGGCAGTGAGGTAAGTTAGAACCCACCCCTGCCCACCAGACGTATACGGTTGAAATCCATCTCAACATCTATTATTAATTGAGCTTCAGGTTTAGCATATTGAGGAAAGCAAATAAAGAAGAAACATGCCAAAAAGGGACATCAGCATTTATTGTCATGAACTCTCTTCTTTCTTTGCTTGAAGAATATGATTTGTTTCATAAAACAATATCCTAGGACGTAAGAAACAATTTTCGTCGTTCTGAAAGTAATAGCTTGCAACATTTTATCCATTTAAGTCAATAGCCTATTAGAAATTCTAATTGAAAGTTCAATACTCTGCATCAAGTCTTACAATCGAGGTGCCTTGAAAAGCCATTCCAGGTCTTAATCTCTTTATCATTTGGTATTTTGAAGCCTAACTTTGTTCTTGTTAGGCAGATCAATGGCATTAATTTACAAAATGGGGAAAATGTCACCCTTCATCCTTTAAATCTCAGCACAGCGAAGAGCCGCGTAAGCGAATCTGATCGTTGCTCTCCCATATTAACAGAAAACAGGGCCATGAGAGACTTGACCTACCATTTTTAATTACTGCATGAAAAATTCAGTTCTTGGAAGATGAATAGAGACTTGGGGGGTGAGGGGTGGGGGTGGAGGAAGGGAAGCAGGAAGTAGAGGTCCAGTTAGTGTCAGATTATTGAGCTTTAACTCTTGAGAAGGCAGCTGCCCAAGCAAAATATTATGAATGTACTGTATCTTTTGGCATCTCTCTAGGGTTGTCCCAGTTCCTATTGTTTGGTTGGATCCGTTTTAGCGCAACTTGTTTTCAAAGTTGACTTCATTCAGTGGCTATGTTTACAACAGAGGGGCTTGGTTGGCAGATACTACACATCATGGAAGGAAAGCTGATCGAACGTCTCTGGAGATTCTCAGTCATCCAGGTCATGGTTTGTCCCAAAGGTGCTTTTTCAAGAGGCAGCTGGACTTTCTGGTTTTTCTTTGAAGACGTTTCCCTTCTCATCCAAGAAGCTTCTTCAGCTTCAGAGCATTCAATCAACTGGGACTGTATATATGTATCTATGTATGAATGTATATATTTAAAGCATTTATAGAGCCACCCATCTTTCAACCAAATCTGGGTGGCTTCCAATCAAAAATTAAAAGACATATAAACTCATGTGAAAACTATTGTAGGAGATGACCAGGCTGAACCTGAGGGCAGGGTCAAATGCGTCATCAGTTGGGAGTCACTATGCTCCCACAAGAAACCTAAGTCCATCCCTCCGTGAATTCCATTGACTCCTATGTAGCACTAATTTGCCTTGACCATTACTAGATCATATTCTTGCATAAAGGTAGCATGAAATAAACTCGTAGTGTTTTCGAACTCTATCCCGGCTCCTGGTTTCTTGCACCTGACACTCTAAAACTCAACCAACTAAAACATTAAAACAAATATTGGTACCAAACTGGTTCTAATGTACAATTATCTAGTCTCCTTCCTATGTTCTGGGAGAAAGCCAGGTCTTCAAAGCTTTATGGAAGGATAGAAAAGGAAAGATAGAGGCCTGGCAAGCCTCAGTAGGCAGAACGTTCCATAGGACAAGGGAAAGGCACGGAAAAGGACCACTTCCTAGCTCCTATCAGATGGGCAATATTTAGGGGAAGAGACTAGGACCTTGCCCACCTGATCTGACCTGGTAGGATAGATAGATGTCCTTTGGGAAAGGTGGTCTCACAGATGACAACAATAGCAATAGCAATAGCACTTAGACTTACATGTCGCTTCATAATGCTTCACAGCCCTCTTTAAGCGGTTTACCGAGTCAGCATATTGGCCCCAACAATCTGGGACCTCATTTACCGAGTTTGGAAGGATGGAAGGCTGAGTCAACCTTGAGCCGGTCAGGATCGAACTCCTGGCAGTGGGCAGAGTTAGCCTGCAATACCGCATTCTAACCATTGCGCCACCAAGACTCAGATAACCTGGCCCAGTGCCATATAAAGCTTTAAAGATGATGACCAACACCTTGAATTGCACCCGGATGGAAATAGGAAGCCAGCGCAGCTTGTACAACAGAGGTATTACATGGGCAAACTTAGGGGCCCCTATTCTGCCATTAGGTATAGATTATCCTCGAATAATGGTCTCCCATGACAGGTGGGTTAGGAATCATCCTATAAATAGGGATGGGGAATTGAATGCAACCCATGGACCATCTTCAGCCCACCTTCAGTCATGTTGGGCTGGATTGTATCATTGAATCTTAGAACAGAAGGACTAGGAAGGACTTTAGCAATAATCCAATTCAATCCTCTGCTGAGTGTGGGAATCCATTATTATTGGTGGATTTAGAGAAGGGAAGCCCCGTAACAACGAAAGTAGAAAAGTTTGCTTTTAAAATCCCTTCTAAACAAGAAGAGAATTTCACTCAAGAATGTAACGTTATGTTCTTTCACTTACTTAGCTTTGAGGTGGCCGGCGGTGTGCAAGTAAAATTTACATGCACACCGCCGGCCACCTCGAAGCTAAATGAAACAAACAAAATGTTAAAAAGTTATGATGTTTATGTAGTTATTTACCAAGCACATCTAAATTATATTAAAGTAACTAAAATATCTTTACAAGGCATGTCACAACTTTTGAGCACCCCTAATGTTTGGAAATTGAAAGTTGAAAAAATTGACACGCCCTTATATGTAAGTAGGTATGTGGGAATGAACGGAAGTCCTGCCTTTCATTTTGCAGTGATTATAGTAACAGATTAACAGAGTTGGAAGGGACCTTGCAGGTCATCTAGTCCAACCCCCTGCCCAAGCAGGAGACCCTTACATATGCCTCTACCTAGGATCGAACTCACAACCTCCTGATTGTGAGGAAAGAGCTCCACCTCTAGGCCACAGCAGCTGTATTATGCAGGGATCTATATAGCCTCCTTGGTTTCTTCCACTTCTACTAAATCCCAACAGGGAATGTCATATGGGAAAAGTGAGAGCCAGTGGATTAGGACAGAAACACCCAGATTCTCTCTCCCAGTCACAAAAAATTATTGTGTGATTTTGGGAAATAATTTCTAAGACCAACCTACCTCACATGGATGCTGTAATGGGAAAATTGCAAGGGAAGTTCTCTGTACTTTTGAGTGCCTGGAGGAAAAATACAGCAGCATTTGCAGCAAATTGCTAAGATGTTCATGCAATGATGTAATCCTACAAATGATATAGAATAACAGAGGTGGAAGGGACCATGGAGGTCTTCTAGTCCAACCCCTGCTCAAGCAGGAGACCCAGTACCATTCCAGACAAATGGCCGTCCAGACTCTTCTTGAAAACCTCTGGTGATGGAACACCCACAACTTCAGGTGGCAAGCTGTTCCTCTGATTAATTGTTCACACACTATCAGGAAATTTCTACTTACTTCTAGGTTGGCTCTCTTTTTGATTTGTTTCCATCCATTGTTTCTTGTCCTGCCTTCACATGCTTTGGACAACAGGTGGACTCCCTCTTCTCCGTGACAGCCCCTCAAATATGGAAAGACTGCTATCATATCACCCCTAGTCCTTCACTTCATTCGACTACACCAGGGGTGTCAAACCCAAGGTCCGTGGGCTGGATCCGGCCCGTGGGGTGCTTATATCTGGCCCGCAGGGCCACCTTGGAAACACCAAAGGACCAGCCCACGGTGCCTCTGCTAGTGAAAAGGGAGCTCAGGAGGGCCTCCTGTGGCCCTCCCAGGCTCTGTTTTCAGCCGTGATGGCCTCCTGCAGCCCTCTGCCAGTAAAAACGGAGCTCGGGGGGCTACACATGGGCCCCCTGGGCTCCGTTTTTGGCTGCAGGTGCCCCTGACATTATTGACGTCGAGTGGCCATGCCCACCCGGCCCCCTGAGGTCAAACACAACCCTGATGTAGCCCTCAATGAAATCGAGTTTGACACCTCTGGACTAGACGTACCTAATTCCCTCTATGGTTCATTGTACAGTTTAGTCTTCAAAACTTCGGTATGACTTAAGCGTAGTTCATAAAATTATCTGCTACAATGTCCAACCTGTCAATGACTACTTCAGCTTCAACCATAACAATACACAAGCACACAATAGATACAAACTTAAAGTGAACCGCTCCAAACTCGATTGCAGAAAATACGACTTCAACAACAGAGTGGTCAATGCCTGGAACACACTACCTGACACTGTGGTTTCATCCCCAAACTCCCAAAATTTTAACCTTAGACTGTCTACTGTTGACCTCACCCCATTGCTAAGAGGTCTGTAAGGGGCGTGCATAAGCGCACCAGCGTGCCTACCATCCCTGTCCTAATGTTCCCTTTTATTTGTATTCATTTCATGTATTCAAATCATGTTTATATATATATATATATATTTTATTTTATTTATTAAATTTGTATGCCGCCCAACTCCCAAGGGACTCTATATATAATCTAATACGTGCTTGACAAAATAAATAAATAAAATAAAATAAAATAAATGATTATGTACTTGTGTCAGGATACATGATGCAAATATGAAGACTGTATTACACGTCATCATTGCCCCTACCTAGAACCTTCTATAAATGGTGAAGGAGAGGTAGAATGGGATAACAGATGAATAAATGAGCAAGTAAAGAAGAAAGAAACAGCAGGAGGAACATCATTTCCAAGAAAAGGGTCAGTTCAGAAACAACAAAACAAATTTGAAGGAATTTCTCAAGCATTCTGCTGAGAATAAGATGAGAACACAGAAGACCCTAGCACGGAGGAGGAAAATACTTAGAACTTACAAAGGAGATGTTGGCATCATTACTATTTTTTGTTGTTGGTATTGTTATTATGCATGTACTACTGGGAAGAATAGGCCAGGGGTGGGTTCTAACTTACCTCGCTTCCTCCTGCACCGCGTGGCTGCGCATGCATTGGGCGCGCGCGCATGCGCAGTGACAAACATTCGCAAAAAAGCCCCCAAAAAGCACCAAAAACAAGATGGTGGCGCATGTGCAGTGCCGGGGACTCGGCTTCTGCGCATGCGCAGAAGGGAAAAAAAGCAGCAAAAATTTTTTTAAAAAAAAAATCCCCCCAAAAAAAATCCAAAAAAAAAGATGGTGGCGTCTATGGACTGGCACCGATAGAACCGGCTCCGTGACATCACCAGCGGTTTGCTACTAGTTCTATAGAACCGGTGCGAACCGGGAGGAACCCACCTTTGGAATAGGCTATGTGGAAGAAGTAGGGCTTTAGTGAGACTCTATATAAGCTTTGCAAGCTGGAATAATGCTTCAGGCTAGAAATTCCCCATTCCTGTTTTAACTAAAAGACAAGAGAATAGCCCGGGGAGGAATCTTTCTTTCTGTAAAAGCAGCTATCCAAGATGTTTTAGCAAAGAGACGGGGCAACAAATCACCACAAAGGACAACACCAGAACCAAGGTCTACAGAGAGGAAAGTCATCTCAGGCCTGAAGGCCAAGCCAAAAAATGAATCACAGACAGGAAGATTTTGTTTCCTCCTCCAAAGCTGTCTAGTCTAAACAGGAAGGCTTCCCAACCCTTCATGTCAGGATGTTCCAAAGCTCGGCTCGGTTTCCTTCATCTGTCTTCTAGGGTTGCGAGCACACAAAGCCAAGCTTGGAAGGTTTGCAAACCCAGTTGGGCTGGAAGGAGTTAAGCCAACATGAGGTACAACCCTCCTGCGGCTGTGAGACAAACCAGCCTGCTTTTAGACAAATTGAGCGAAAGAGTCCTTTTAGCTCGGCAGGCGCATGGCTAGCCAGACAAAAGAGCCCTTCTCGAAATGCCTTGAATAGACCCATTATTCTAAAAATTGGTTATAAAGCTCCCCTACTTCACACCCACTGCCACCTGTGATTAGTTGCCGCTGCTTCTTTTTACAGTCATTAGTGAGCCCTTTGATAGCAGATGATTGTTTAAAGGCCTAGCAATGGAGGTGAAGGAGGTCCTTTTAGCATCCCACCCTAGGCACGCTTGCACAGGTGAGGGGATAAAAGAGAAAGGAGATGTTGAAATGAGAACATCCCCACTTTGGGGGTTGTTCTGGACTTCCATCTCTCTAGCCAGATGACAGGAAGGAACCTTAATTTCATATTCACTCACATTCAAATCCATCTGATAACCAAACTGAGGTTAGTAAACATATGAGAAACTGATTAAGATGGCCCATCCAAATCACATTTTGACTTCTGTTCCAAGGGTGGGTTCTGGAGCCGAGGTGGCGCAGTGGTTAGAGTGCAGCACTGCAGGCTACTTCAGCTGATTGCTAGCTGCAGTTCGGCGGTTCAAATCTCACCAGGCTCAAGGTTGACTCAGCCTTCCATCCTTCCGAGGTGGGTAAAATGAGGACCCAGATTGTTGGGGGCAATATGCTGACTCTGTGAACCGCTTAGAGAGGGCTGTAAAGCACTATGAAGCGGTATATAAGTCTAAGTGCTATTGCTATTGGATCCTTTTGCTGCCGGTTCGCTCAGGGTCGCGCTTCGCACATGCGCCCGCAGCAATCAAAAAATAGCTTCTGCGCATGCGCAGAAGCAAAATCCAAGATGGCGGTGCCCACGGAGACACCGACAGAACCGGCTCTGTGACATCATCACCGAGTTACTAACGGTTCTAAAGAACCGGATAGAACTGGTAGGAACCCACTTCTGTTCTGTTCCAGTATGGTTTAGTGTGTCATGTAAACACTGAACACCTTTAATTTTTTTTTTAATTCTATAGAACAAAACACTAACAAAACACAAATAGAAAGCAGAGGAAATTTTGGAAAACGCGGGAAAGAATGTGAACCCTAATGAAAAAAAATGCCTAGTAGGTAGTTTTCTGAATGCTCTGTGATAGGACTACCAACTCAAGGCTGCAGAAACTCAGAAAAAGTTGAGATGGCAGCAGAGATATAGGAAAAACACTATCCCTCTTCATTGCCATCTGGTGGTTGTCTACATTTTTGCAACACAGATCTGGGTTCTCCAATTTTGTGGTATCGCATCCCTTAAAAGGATAAATTAATTTATATGATACCCCCTCCATTTATAACTAAAAATAATGGTTTCATTGAGCATTTGACAAGAAATACACTGTGTATGCTTAATACTTAATCTGTAAATCACAAGAAATCTGAAACTTTCCAGCATTACAACTGTCTATTGGGGCTCATGTACACCAAGGCAAAGAATCAAGTCTGAAGGGATATTTGGTCATCTTTCTATGTGGTCTGGCCAAGGCTGATCTAATTTAAAACAAATTATGAACCCCTCAAAGTGGCTTGTGACCTCCCCATGGGACTCAAATGGCAAGCTGGCCCCAATGAAGTCTTTACTTCAAAGTACGCAGTTCAAGAAGATGCCCACTCTTCCCTCCCTGATCTTCTGGGATTTTGTTCATTCTGCTTCCACTTTGAGATACACTGCATATATATTTGCAACTACAAGGTTTGTATATACATGAAAAGAGGAGAAAAGAATATCTCAAAATACCGGTGGGGAGGGGAGCGTTTGTGTCAAAACAATTTTAGAAATTATTTTGTCAACAATACTCCAAAACAGAAAATATACGAACCGCTTACAGGTACTCCTCAACTTACAACCGAAATTGAACCCAAATTTTCTGTTGCTAAGCGAGACAGCTGTTAAGTGAGTTTTGCCCCCTTTTACCACCTTTCTTGCCACAGTTGTTAAGTGAATCAGTGCAGTTGTTAAATTAGTAACACGGTTGTAGAGTGAATCTGGCTTCCCCATTGACTTTGCTTGTCAGAAGGTTGCAAAAGGGGATCACATGACCCCGGGACATTGCAACTGTCATAAATATGAGCCAATTGCCAAGTGTTTAAATTTTAATCACATGCTGCAACAGTCGTAAAGTGTCATCGTAATTTCCAACAGTCACTAAACGAATGGTTGTAAGTCAAGGACTTACCTGTATTCAGTTTTATAAATCTTAAAATCATGACTGGCTTTTAGTGTTCGGCTTTTTTTCCCCTTATTTGTATCTACCTAAACATTAAACAATTGGATTTGCTAAATCCTGCTATGTGTGACCAGACACAGTTTTTGTACTACCAGGTACCGTGTGACTTCATAGAATGAGTTAATTCTATACCAGGTTCAGCATGTTTTGTAAACACAACCATGATGTTCATGATTTAAAAGAGTTCCCTGGGGAACAGGGGAGTGGACTATCCTGGGGATAGCAGTGGAGAATATCTCATCAGCGTAGACCACTGCTGAGAAAGGAGATAAAAGCTTCCATTACTATGAATATATTATAAGCAACACAGGAAAGCAGAAAGGAAGCCTACATTATTCAAGAGATTATCGAGCCCAACACCTTTTGAGCGGTTAATGGCAAAAATGGTTTCTGTAAAAATCTGAGGGGATCAAACAATCGACTCCAAAAGAATGAGCTTCCACGGACATGCTTAGAACTTAAATGTGCTCTGGACTGGAGCCCAGAATGCGTCCTTCATTCCCCTTCGTTCACCTGGGAGGAAAACAACATTTGAGACGAATTATGCCGGATAACAGAGCACACCCCCTTTTTTCCTTTCGGTGTCATCGAAAAGAACGCCTCTCCTTGCCCTTTCCTTTTGAATTAGATGCAGGTCGTAGGAACAGAGAATAGACTCCTACGTCAACTCAAGGAAAGTGTGCAGAAAATACTTTGCTTTATTACTGCCGAGAGCTTTATCGTCCTTTTGAAGGATGGCATTTTCATACGAATATGCTTAGCATAGATCGGATGGGATTATAGAATTGCAGAATCTTAGAGCTGGAAGCGACCATAAACCACTGATTATGGCCTCTGCTTGAAACTGAATATATACACGGTAAGGGAAGCTGCCTATCACTCTAGGCCTTAAAGTTATGGTCACTTTAAGAACAGCTCAGAGAAATAATAGAAGTCTCAGAAAGATGTTAGCTGGAGGAGTCTTCCCCAACATATTTTCTTCGAGAGATTTGGAAGCAATATTCCCATTGATCCCATCCACCATAAGTGGTTGGACTGAAAGGATTTGGTCTAAAATTTCTGGAAAATATCAGGCTGTTGAAGGCTGCTCTGGAGTCTTCTCAGCTATCAACGTTTCAGAGAAAATTCAATGCATGCTATCTCTAGAGGTCATGGGAATTGTGGGTAAAATCTGAGTGCCATACCCAGGGATATTTCCTGTATTATTTTAAACATGAACGTTAATTTATATGCCATCTTTCATTCTTGCGGGAAATCCCAAGGAGTTTATCATGGAAACATCTAAAGCACAGCCAGATTTATCAATAAGAAAATTGAGCAAGAGAAAGATTACTTCCTTAAGATCATTTGGACAGCTGGCAAGTGTCTGGCTGAGTGAACGTGTATAGCACCCTGTAGAGTGCTATCTACTTGACAATAAAATGGGGGGAAAATGCCCTAGCAACCAGACATAACATCAGCTGTTGGCAGAAGACTTCCATACCAAGAGTTCAGTCTTGATCAGATCATTGCACTTGACTGGCAAAGGTATAAGAGCAATGTTTCTCAATCTTGACAACTGGAAGAGGTATGGACTTCAACTTCCAGAATTTCCCAGCCAGCATAGTAGCTGGGGAATTCTGGGAGTGGAAGTCCATACATCTTCCACTTGCTAAGGTTGAGAAACATTGGTATAGCGTGTTCTTTGCCTTCTTCATCTTAATGGTTAGTACTTGGATGAGAGGCTACCAAAAAAAAAAAAAAATCTGAGGGCTGTAGATTAGACTGAACAGTTGGGAGGAAAAAAACCCCAGAAGGTTTTGAAAATTTCATGGATCTGTCCAGCCAGTCAACAGGAGGCAGGCTTAACTCAAATGAGGTGTTTCTTTTTCTTTATATAATACTGCGAGAAGGAACTTTTACTTGATATAAAAGGAAGGCATGGTTCCCTACTGAATCATGTTTGATAAAAGGAACATAGGAATAAAAGCAGTGTTCTGCTGGATTGGACTCTTAATCCATCTAATCCAGTAATCTCTTCTCATAGTGGCCCACTGATTGTACAAGGAGTCCCAGTAGTCTTCCAGCAGATGGCCTTCAGAGACAATAGCAATAGCACTTAGTCTTATATACCACCCTATAGTGCTCTACAGCACTCTCTGGGTGGTTTACAGAGTCAGCGCATTGCCCCCAAGAATCTGGGTCCTCATTTTACCAACCTTGGAAGGATGGAAGGCTGAGTCAACCTTGAGCTCCCATCAGGATTGAAGTCTCATTTCCCTCAAGACTAAAAGCCATTGATACTTATGGCTTTCATAACACATTACAGTGAGCTATTAGTTCTTCTCCATACATTTCTTTCACCATTAGGATAGTTCATGGTGAACTCCAGCTTCCCATGTGCAAGTACTCTTAGGGAAAAGTTGTATAGTTAAGTCTGCTTCCAGCCCATATCATTTTGCACCACTCCTCTGTCACATTTCTGTACAACAGCTTTCAATCCAGATGGAAATTGTCAATATTTATTATGTAAATCTGTGCTTTAAATGTATTTTAAAAGAGGGATATCTAAAATATGGTTTTCTTGAAATAGTTGCTTTTAAAAGATACATTATGCAATTTCAAAATGCACATTGTTGAATGCATTTGGATGTTCGTTTTTAAGAACTGTACTGTATCCAGGATAAAACAATGACTTTCCAATGGGTTACTTCATACCGTAATTGGAGAAAAAAAAAATCAAATTCCTCAAGAATCACCAAACATTAAGTTCACTGTGTTGGAAAGTTCTGCAGTTGAAAATGTTATTAGCATCGGGAAAATGCCAAGTTTAGCTATGATATTTCTGAAACCCTATGTCTATCTAGGGTTTCATCAGTTCTGACAAATTTTACAGCTCTGGCTTTTAGTAGTTAGACTTGACCATCTGCAAGCTTGCCTCTCTTAAAGACTGGGACAAAAACATATTTTTCAGTTCTGCTCCAGCTGTAACCCCAAAATGTACCAAGCCCACTGAGATGATGTCATGCTATTTGAAATGCAAATAATAACAACCCTGCTTGGTAAATGTGAAATTTATTTAAGGTCGCGTCTATTTTGATGCTCAGTTAATTAACCTGAAATAAATCCCTATCATTCAGCATCGCAAATAAACAAATAAAATAGAGTGAGTGATCAATTTCCTTGAATTGGTCAGAAAAAAATGGCTAGCATGAGTTGCAAATGGAATACAAATATGTACATTTTTTTTCATTATGTACTCTCTTGTTTTTGTACGCTTCAGTCACAACAGACAAATTCATGGAATTAATGCGGTCTAATGGAATGACGTAGCTCCTGTGTTTCCCCAAAAATAAGACCTATCCCGAAAATAAGACCTAGCTTGATTTTTACATGTGCACCCAATATAAGCCAGCCCTACCCCCAAAATAAGCCCTAGTTAAGCCCCGCCCACATCTGGCTGTATGAGGTGGGGCGAGGCGCAGGTGTAAAAAGTTAGGGCGGAGGTGGGGGGTGGAGGTTCCCCACACACCCCGCACCCGCTTACCTCAATGCGCAAGGTTTGTTGCACTCGTTGCACTCGTTGCACAACGCCATGAGGCTCATGGAGCTGCTCACGGCAGAACACTGCAAGGCTCATCGTGGCGGTGGAGATGCCTGCGGCAGAACGTTTTGCCCAGACCGAGAAATGACGGAGACTCAAAGCTTCATCTGCTTGCAAAGGGGACGGTTTGAAATGGAGCGATTAGCTCTGTTTCAAACTGTCCCCTTTGAAAGCAGACAAAGTTTCATCTCCCTCTGAGTGAAAAGTGTTTGGGCAGCTACTGCCGGCCCCACCCTCTCCGTCCCACTGTCTGCTTTCCTGCAGCCTCAATCGGGTCCAAGCTCTCAGCACGCCCCAGCCTCCATCCGCTCTGCCAGGAGGGCGAAGAGCCCCCATGAGGCACTGTGGTTGAAAAGTGTCAAGGCGGGTGGAGGCTGGGCCATGCCGCAGGCAAGCAGACAGTGGGATGGAGAGGGCCGGGCCAGCGGTAGCTGCGCTCCCACTCCCGTCGGCTCGCCACCTCCTGCACTTAAAAAAAATAAGATCTCCCCAAAAATAAGCCTGAGTGCTTATTTTGAAGGCCAAGAGAAAATAAGACAGGGTCTTATTTTTGGGAAAACACGGTAATTTGTTGTAGTAGTTAAGACACTGGACTAGAAATCAGTAGACCATGAATTCTAATCCTGTCTTGGCACAAAGCCAGCTTGGTAATCTTGAGCCAGTCACCTTCTCTCAGCTATAGAAAGCAGGCAATGGCAAACCACTCCTGAAATCCTGCCAAGAAAACTGCAAAAACATGTCCAGATTCGACGCTATCTTAAAAGCACAAAATACATAAGAAAGTGGCATAACTTGAGTATCTCAGCAAAGTACTGTGGGAGTTATCTTTCATAATGATAAAAGACACAATAATTACAATAAAAGATGCAGATTGCCTTCATCACAAAAGAGGCAAGTTTCCTTTGCATTATCTGTATATGTGAAAACATACAAGAATCTTGTTGCCTTATATTACCCAGATGATAGAAAGATTAGATAGACGAGAGATACTGTAGATGAGAATAGATGAAAGAGAGATGAGTGAGTAAGTAACTTGGTTGGTAGAGAGAGATGATAGAGATAGATGATAGATAGATAGATAGATAGATAGATAGATAGATAGATAGATAGATAGATAGATAGATAGATAGATAGATGATAGATAGATAGATAGATAGATAGATAGATAGATAGATAGATAGACAGACAGACAGACAGACAGACAGACAGACAGACAAAAAGATAAACAGACACTGTAGACAGATGAGAAATGCAGATGAGAAAGATGAGAGAGATAATAGAAAAATGAATGGATAGATGGATGTGTAGATGGATAGATGGGTGGGTGGATAGAAAGATGGATGGATGGATAGATTAGATAGATGGTTGATATTGTAGATAGGAGACAAACATAGATAAGAGGAAAATGACATAAAGAAAATGGATGGATGGATGGATGGATGAATGGATGGATGGAT
>QLTV01002115.1:1919135-1942307 GCA_003457575.1 Thermophis baileyi | reverse complement strand
AGATAGATAGATAGATAGATAGATAGATAGATAGATAGATAGATAGATAGATAGATAGATAGATAGATAGATAGATAGATAGATAGATAGATAGATAGATAGATAGATAGATAGATAGATAGATAGATAGATAGATAGATAGATAGATAGATGATGGACGGACAGATCTCTCATTTGAAAGCAACATACAGCACTTGCTTGAATTCTTGTATTCAATACTACCACCTCTTACAATACTAGACAATACAGTATCAACAGTAGAGTCCTTCAATTTTCTAGGTTCTATCATATCTCAAGACTTAAAATGGACACCCCATCATTAAAAACATCATCAAAAAAGCACAACAAAGAATGTTCTTTCTGCGCCAACTTAAAAAGCTCAAACTGACCAAAGAGCTGCTGATTCAGTTCTACAGAGGAATTATTGAGTCTGTCATCTGCACCTCCAAGCAAGACAAACACAGACTTCAACGGATAATTAGAACTGCAGAAAAAACAATTGCTACCAACCTGCCTTCCATTGAGGATCTGTATACTGCAAGAGTCAAAAAAGAGGGCTGTGAAAATATCTATAGATCCCTCACATCCTGGACACAAACTGATTCAAGTTCTCCCCTCAGGATGCCGCTACCGAGCATTGCATGCCAAAACATCTAGACACAAAGACAGTTTTTCCGTCATGTCATCACTCTGCCGAACACCTAATTCTCACAGTATTGTCTTATGTCTAAGTATGTTTACCCATGTGGTATGGCTGTGGTATTATTCTTCTCATCTTTTCTACTACCATGACTATAACCATTTGCTTGTATCTTTCAATTTATATCGTTTTTATTTGTCTCCTAGTATGATTTCATAGCTTATTAGTAACCTTGACTATCACTAAGCGTTGTATCTTTTTATTCTTGATGAATGTATTTTATTCTCCTTGTGTACACTGAGAGCATATGAACCAAAGGCAAATTCCTTGTGTGTCCAATCACACTTGGCCAATAAATTATTCTATTCTATTCTATTCTATTCTATTCTATTCTATTCTATTCTATTCTATTCTATTCTATTCTATTCTATTCTATTCTATTCTATTCTATTCTAACCTTAACCTTTCTTCTAATGATCGCTTATAATCAGAGCTCTTATAGTCTTATTCCTAGGATTAACTGTTCTTGGCCCAGACTGTAAAGGAAGGAGTCTGACAGATGTATCTCACAAAGGTATTCTACTCTAGAGCCCTTCAGATGTTTTAAATTACAGTGTCCATTGTACTCCATCAAGATGTTCAACACCAAAGCCCGACTCCCCATTCTGCTAAAATCTCACTGCGTATCAAAGCTAATGACCTAACATGCTTGATTTTCATTCTTTTTTCTTTTTTTCTTCTTTTTTTTTTAAAGGCCCGTAGGATAAATGCAAAATGTGCTTTCAGCAGTCAACCACTATTCAGCATAGCACATTAAAAAATGTTAAGTACAAGTAACAGTAATAGGATCGTAATTTAAAGGATCATTAATTGATTTCTCCAATTTTCCTGCATCTAGAATGAGATGGAAAACCATTAAAATGCTTTGCAGTGGCAAATAACACTGTCCCAACCTTAGAAGGAAAAAGAAATAGAGCAGCTAAGCAAATTATACTGTGGCTAAGGTGTGGAATTCCTTAATATTCCTCAAAATATTAAGTTATGGCCAAGAACAATGTGAGCTGGTTGGATGTCACCATGGAGTTGTGGAAAAACTCCAAGAGTCTCTTGAATTTTTATCCCTCATGTGACCCAGCCTCCTTTTATTATTTTTAATTTGTTAACAGCTCAGTATTCTGCACTTCGCAGCCCATAAGGGACATATTTTTTAAAAGGCAGCAGGTATTTAGCATACAATCGCTCACTTATTAAATATAAATGAAATGCCTACTTGAGGTGGTCAATATGCTATCTATCTAACTCCATGGGGCGGGGGAAAATCAACTTTTTAAAAGTCCTGTAAATAGGACTAGGAACAGGAGGCTTGGGGCAGAGGTGGGATTCAGCAGGTTCTGACCAGTTCTGGAGAACCGGTAGCGGAAATTTTGAGTAGTTTGGAGAACTGGTAAATACCACCTCTGACTGGCCCCACCCTCGTCTATTCTCTGCCTAGCAGAGTCCCAGCTGATCCGGAGGAAATGGGGATTTTGCAGTAACTTTCCCCTGGAGTGGGGTGGGAATGGGGATTTTGCAGTATCCTTCCCCTGCCACGCCCACCAATCCACGCCCACCAAGCCAATCCACGCCCACCAAGCCACACCCACAGAACCGGTAGTAAAAAAAATTGAATCCCACCACTGGCTTGGGGTTAAATTACATCTACATCCCCCCCCCAGTTTCCTCCTATTTCCAAATCATAAATGCCTTTCCTTTATTATGAACATGTTCCACAGTGCTGGAATTGTTTTTTTAAGAAAGACATCCATGGGAAGGGAGTCAAAAAATTCAAGATATGTGATCTTTTTAACTTGTGTCATGTGAGTTGCATGTAAAATGGGCAGGGCTTCGATTGTGAGTCACAATCACTATTTTGACTTTTTTAAACTCGCAAGATTGCCCCCCCCCACCAGATAAAATAAATAAAACAAAATAAAGACAAGCCTAAGCCTAACTGGGGAGATATGATAGCAGTGTTCCAATATTTGAGGGGCTGCCACAGAGAGGGGGGGGGTCAACCTATTCTCCAAAGCACCTGAAGGCCAGACAAGGAATAATGGATGGAAACTGATCAAGGAGAGATTTAACCTGGAAATAAGGAGAAGTTTTCCGACAGTGAGAGCAATCAACCAATGGAAAAACAGAAGTTGCCTTCGGAATTTGTGGGAGCTTAATCACTGGAGGCTTTCAAGAAGAGACTGGACTGCCATCTGTCAGAAATGGTGTAGGGTCTCCTGCTTGGGTGGGGGGTTGGACTAGATGACCTACAAAGTCCCTTCCAACTCTGTTAATCTAATCTAATCTAACTGCAACCTGGCTAAACCTGAAAAAAGCTTGAGCTTTTTATTGAAGCAAACTGAAGAGCATTTTCCACACTTCAGCTCCTTTTACCTTCGCTACCCGGTGCTGCTTTCTTGCAAGAAAGACCCATTGGATTCAAGGGTACAGGTAGTCCTCGACTTACGACCACAACCGAGCCCAACATTTCTGTTGCTAAGCGAGATGGTTGTTAAGTGAATTTTGCCCCATTTTATAACCTTTCTTGTCACAATTGCTAAGTGACAGTTGTTAATTCAGTAACACCGCAGTTGAGTGAATCTGGCTTCCCCATTGACTTTTCGTGTCAGACAGTTGCAAAAAGTAATCACATGACCACAGGACATTGCAATGAGTCCATTGCCACATGTCTGAATTTTGATTTCGTGACGATGGGGATCTTGCAATGGTCGCAACTGTGAAAAACGGTCGTAAGTCACTTTTTTCAGTGCTGTTGTAACTTACAACAATGAGCTATTGTAAATCGAGGACTACCTGTAGTAACACTTGAGAGGCATGCAATGCAAGGGCACCCCAATTCTAACAAATCCCCCCCCCCAACACAGGGTCACATGGCCACATTTTGGGCCCTTGGTAACCAACCCACATTGGCAGCCATTGGTAGCGTCTCACCATCACAGGACTGTAATTTACAATATTTTTTATTTTTGCCAAAAAACCAGCATTTATTTAGCAAAAACACCCCATAGAGAACAATGGCTTCACTTAACAACAGTCTCAAAAAAAAAAAATCCCTCATAAAACCCTGTTGGTTGTGTGATGACCCCCTTAACAACTATGGCGACTTAGGATCGAAACGAGCAGGCTCCATTATGGTCATAAGTCGAGGACTACCCATACCTGAAATCTTTCCTCCATGGAGATTTTGTAAGATTCAGCTCCCTGACAGCCGAATCTCCTCTCCAGCCCCCTGCAGTTTCTAGCCTTGTTTAAAATGCCCTTTTTTTCTTTGACTGTCTGGCCAGCCTCCAGCCATTCCACTTTTAATTAGGGGGATGCCACAAAACCAGCTTGTGAACACAGCTCCTTTTTCTGGCCTGGCTTCTCTTTGCTCAACACCGTCATCCGTTTTTATTTCAAGGGAGGGAGGGAGCCAAAGGGAGGACAAAGGCCGATTCTCTGTCAGTCTGGAAATCCTTAATTGGTTTGTAAGCTGGCAAAACAAGCTCCTACAGGTCTCCTCTGCTCAAATTTAAATTCAGCCTCAGGTTACATTTCCCTAGTTTGAAAAAAAAAAGAAAAGAAAAGAAAAGAAAAGAAAGGAAGGAAGGAAAAGGGGGGGGAAAGAAACAGTGGGTGGGTGAGGAGTTAGAGCTAATAAATACAGGGAAAGAAGTGCCTTTAACACATCATCTTTGAGTGCAGCTACATCGCCAATTAGCTCGCGGAAGCTACTTCTCCGATGTTGTCCCACAATTTGGATTGCCATGTGCATTATCATAGAAATTTGTTGGCTGTTGCCTTGGTAACCAGCGATTGTTTCCTGGTGCATGCCGGGAATCTTACATAAGTTGCGCAAAGGATTATGACACTGGGTACCAGATTCATAAATTATAAAAATACAGAATTAGACAGGCCCTCGTTGTTAGTCTTATTTTTCTTTCCTCCCTTTCCTTCCTTGCTTTTCCTTCTTCCCTTTCTAACTTCATTTCCTGTTTTCCTTTTCCTTTTCCCTTCCTTTCCCTCTCTTCTCCATTTTACTTTGCCTTTTCCATTACAGTTTCCTTTTCCCATTCTGTCTCCCCTTCCCATCTTCCTTTCCCTTCCTGTCTTCCATTCCCATTCTCCTTTTCTTTCCTTTTCCTTCCCATCTTCCCTTTCCATCTTTCCCTTCCCTTCTTTACTTTCTTTTTCTCTTTTTTCCTTCTCTTCTTCCCTTTCATTCTTTCCCTCCCTTCCCCTTTCTTTCTTCTTTTTCCCTCTTCCTTCCCTTCTTCTCTTTCCATCTTTCCCTCCCTTCCCTTTCCTTCTTCCCTTTCCCTCTTCCATTCCTGTTTCTTCTTTCCTTCTTCCCTTCCCTTCCTTTTTCTTTTCTTTCCTTGTTAGCCTATCAATAGAATTGTTTGTTTATTTGCCAAATTGTTAGTTATTACAATGCGGAGGGGGAACATACACATTTCATTGTACAAACCTAGTCCTTAATACTTAGCATCTTAAGGCAGTTGCCAGAGATATAATGCCCTAATAAGCTCATTTAATGTCGATAACCACCTTTCCTATGATTTCCCCATTAAGAGTTTACTGTAGGTCAATAAGCTTATATCTTAGTTTGAAGAACTATAGCAATAACACTTAGACTTATATACCGCTTCATAGTGCTTTCCAGCCCTCTCTAAGCGGTTTACAGAGTCAGCATATTGCCCCCAACAATCTGGGTCCTCATTTTACCCACCTCGGAAGGATGGAAGGCTGAGTCAACCTTGAGCCTGGTGAGATTCGATCTGCCAAACTGCTGGCAGCCGGTGATCAGCAGAAGTAGCCTGCAGTACTGCACTCTAACCACTGCGCCACCGCGGCTCATTACGTTTCATCCTCATTAAGTCAGACTCAGTCAGTGGAACAGTAGAACAGTCAGACTCAGTGGAACAGCTTGCCTTCGGAAGTTGTGGGAGCTTCAACACTTGAGACTTTCAAGAAGAGACTGGACTGCCACTTGTCGGAAATGGTATAGGGTCTCCTGCATGAGGGGGGGGGGTTGGACTAGATGACCTACAAGGTCCCTTCCAACTCTGTTAATCTGTTAATCAGATTTCAAAGAATAAAGCTAACCATTTTTAAAACGATGCCAGGATCCACCAACTTTTTGACACAGACACCTGTCTTCCTCCCTCAGGAAGTGAAGTTGGTTTGGAGTTGGTGTGTTGCTGTCATTTAAACTGCAATTGTTCTGAATTTTTAGGAGGTGAAAGAGAGGCAGAAAATGTAAAAACAGTTCAGTGTTGTACAGTTCAGGAAGGAAGAAAACTTTTTTCAAACTTTCTTATTTTCATCTGTAGAAAAAGAAGCCACTGCATGGAATTTTCTTACTAATTTCTCCGTCATGCTTACTGATAGATTTCTCCAACGTGGAATTGTACAGGCTTCCCTTCCCTTCTGCAGCTCTCTGGATCTATGCTCAATCCAGGCATTATGGAAGATAGAAAATGATGGCCAGAGAATCTGGGATAAAGGTCAAGTGGGGGGGGGAAATTCCTGTTGCTGAGAAAGTCCTCTAGAATAATTTGGTGAAATGTTATTTGGTTTTTTTCCCCTGCTCACAGATCAAGTACCAGTTGCATGCTGTTATCATTTGTGAATTAGTATATAGAGATAGTCCTCCACTTACAACAGTTTGTTCAGTGACCGTTTGAAGGTACAATGGCACTGAAAAAAGTGACTTACGACCTGTTTTCACACTGACAACCAGTGTAGCATTCCCCCATAGTTATGTGATCAAAATTCATACACTTGGCAACTGATTCATATTTATGACTTTTGCTGTGTCCCAGGGTCATGTGATCACATTTTGCCCCCTTCCAACAAGCAAAGTTAATGGGGAAGCCAGATTCACTTTACAACACTATACAACTTTAGAATAACGGAAGGGACCTTGGAGGTCTTCTAGTCCAACCGCCTGCTTAGGCAGAAAACCCTATACCATTTCAGACAAATGATTATCCAATCTCTTCTTAAAAACTTCCAGTGTTGGAGCATTTACAACTTCTGGAGGCAAGCTGTTCTACTGATTAATTGTTCTAGCTGTCAGGAAATTTCTCCTTAGTTCTAGGTTGCTTCTCTCCTTGGTTAGTTTCCACCCATTGCTTCTTGTCCTGCCCTCAGGAGCTTTGGAGAATAGTTTGACTCTCTCTTCTTTGTGGCAACCCCTGAGATATCGGAACACTGCTATCATGTCTCCCCTAGTCCTTCTTTTCATTAAACTAGACGTACCCAGTTCCTGCAACCGTTCTTCGTATGTTTTAGCCTCCAGTCCCCTAATCCTCTTTGTTGCTCTTCTCTGCACTCTTTCTAGAGTCTCAACAACTTAACTGCAAATGATTCACTTAACAACTATGGCATGAAAGGTCATAAAATGGGGCAAAACTCACTTAACCACTATCTCATAAAATTTGGGCTCAGTTGTCGAGGACTACCTGTACAATGAAATTCACTCGTGATGTCTCAGAGTTTGAAGGGGAAGTACATTTTTCATTGACAAAGGCACGTGTACACACACACACACACACACTTTGAGTTGACTGTAAGGTACTGCTCAGTCTACCTTCTCTTTATTTAATATCCATATCCGTACTCAGCTGTGTGAGAAACATCTATAAATAAATAGCACTGTGTACACCAAAAAGCATTTCATGCTGGTAATTTTAAATGATGTATCGCCCAAGCGAGCTTTTCCACTTCTTTGAGCACTTCGGGTTTGTTTTACCTGTTGTATTATTGCTTCCCTGTCCAGATTCACAAGAGAGAGAGAGAGAGAAGCACAATGAAAGTTGTTTGAGATGAAACAATCTGATGAATCCTCCCGTTAAAAAAAAAGGGGGGGGGGGAAGAATCCCTCTCTTCAGAAATATTGTTTTTCTTTCCTTTTAAAACATTACCGGTAATTGAACATTTTAAAATACCACTTTCTCGTAGGTAAAAACAGTACATTTGCTCTTTGTAAGACAATGTAGAGATTCTAACACTTTATACGCTAGTATAAAATAGTGGCATAAAAAGGAACCCAAGGAGATCAATGCCCAGTCTTGCTATAGCAGTAGCAGTAGTACTTAGACTTATATACTGCTTCATGATGCTTTATAGCACTCTCTAAGCACTTTACAATGTCAGCGTATTGCTCAAAACAATCTGGCTCCTCATTTTACCGATCTCCGAATGATGGAAGGCTGAGTCAACCTTGATCCAGTCAGGATCAAACTTTAGACTGTGGGCAGAGTTTGCCCGCAATACTGCATTCTAACCATTGTGCCACCAAAGCTCTAAGCTAAACCTGACTTATTTTCTAAACTAATGTTTCTCAAACTCTCAAGTTGTCAAACTTCAAGGTGTGTGCATGCTGGTTGGGGAATTCTTGGAGGAGAAGTCCACACATCTTGAAGTTGCTAAGTCTGAGAAACACTGCTCGAAATTAGATAAAGTATCACTGAAGGTTAAGAACAAACACAGATAGTTTGAGATCATCTGACTTGAGCAAAATGAAACCAACCTTAGTGTTTCTGTTGCTGGTGGCAGTGGGATTGAGTGGCACTGTGGACTGAGCCAAGCAAGCTACGCTCTGGGGGAAAAATGGCCTACATCACAACTCCTCAAGTTCCAAATCTGTATTTCCTAAGGATACAGGTGGGTGTTTGAAGAATACATGTGGGTTATTATACAATGATACCCAGACTACCCAGAAAACTATCTTAACAGAGAGCAAACCCCACTCCCTTCTAACACTGATGATGTTACCTAGTCAGGTAATGAAATGTCTGCAAGAAAACAACCGAGCTTAGAGAGCAGCAAGGACCCCGTTATTCAACCCTTAGCTACAAATATTCTCTTCTATTGAAACTCTCTTCCTCAATCTATATATAGACATATATAGACATCTTTCTTGTCAGTCTTCCAACTAGTGCTAATAGCCTTTATTATTGTTGGCAAGGATCCTTTAGCTTTCTTTGGCATGCAAACTGCAAGCATCTGGCAATGGTTGTGTGCTTGTATGATGGTTTTCTCCCTGAGCAACATGATTGAGAACCAGCGAATGTCAACAGGTGCATTTGAAATAACTTTAAATGATGTCCCAGTCTGAGTGTGGAGACCTTCTTTCAATGCAACAACTTGTCCAAGATGCCAAACTGGCAATATAATTGTAATATTTCATTCTCACATCAATGGTCTTGGCAATACATTTCTCCGTTATGCATACGACAAATGGATAATCAGCATTACATCGATTGTAAAGCTAGGAAGCTATTAGTTCTTTCAGTCAAATATCTGCTAGGAAAAACATCTCCCACAATAGGGTCTTTGTTCAAATTCCCTCAGAAATGAAATTGTACATTAATGATAATGCACATGTCTTGATGAGTATATGCACCTGGGAGAAGATGCACTTAACTATCTAGAAAATATAGCTCTGGAAAAACAAATTAATCCATTTATCAGCTCATCCTCTGCATTCAAAAGAATGATTGGGAACAGTGATTATAGTAAGAAGAATAATAGTTTTGTTTGTGAAAAACAGAAATTAGATAATGATTTAAACCAGTTTTCCCTTCCTTGGGTTCCCCAATGTGTCTTGATTACAATTCTCATGAAGACTGGGAATGATGAGAGCTGCTGGACACTCTATAACTTGAATCTTTTTTCATTAATTTGGAACCTAGAAACAAACTAAATATTTGCTAAATCGATTCAAGATATGAACATAAGTTTTAATAATTAAAGCAACAGTAATCAGCGATACATGCAACTTACTTTCTTCATGCAGGATAAAAATATTTTGTCAGTCATCAATCTGTACTAGAAGAAAAGTTGTTTACCCATCACAAATATGCAAAGATGAAAAACCAAGAAATAATGATCTGTTATAACAAATCAGATACAACAAGACGACAATATCTGAAAAGAATGCATCAGTTCTGGAAAAAAATAACATCCAAAATCAGAACAGAGGCTAGCAGATCAAAGTTGGTTTAAAATACAATATAAAGTATTTACAGAAGCAGAATTAGATGAACTGCACGTTGTACAAAAGATCAGGTTTTGATAGATAAAATAGTTTTGAAGAATTGCAAAAGGTGAAAAACCAATTTACATCCAGTCTGGATTGATTATAAAAAGGCATTTGATTCGTTATCACATGGTCGGATCATCAAATATTTGAAAACAACTGATGTCAGTAAAAAAACATTTGAATATTATATAAAAAAATAATAATGAAGCAGCACAAGACAGAATTGGTAGTCGGAAATAAAAAAAAATATGGACTTGTCAATATTAGGAGTCACATCTTCCAGGGTGACTCATTATCACCCTATTATTTGTCATTATAATGATCTACCTTCAGTGATTTTGAAGAAAACACATTTTGACTACCCAACAGCAAAAATTGCTAATAAAATCTCACATTTGCTTTATATGGCTAATCTGAAGCATTATGGAAAATCAGAAATCAAAATCCATGTAGTGACAATCCAGTCATTGACAAATACTGTAAGAATGTTTACCACAGATGCAGCAATGGAACTTGGCTAGAGAAATGTGCTATAGTAGCAATAAAACAGGTTAAAAATCACAGGCACGAATGGAATTGAAGTGCTGAATGACCAAACCATTAGGAGCCATCATCATGAAGCCTACAAGTATCTGGGCATTTTACAGTTGGATAACATCAAGCAAAGGCAAGTTAAAAATGTGATTACCAAAGAATATATCCAAGGAGGAGGGAAATTGCTAAGGATAACACTGAATGGTGGAAATACCATCAAAGCTGTTATTTTTTTTTTCTTTTTATGACCATGTAATCCCTTGCTTCAGGGTGGAGTCGGGGCAACTGAATGGAGCTGAGCATTTACTGGCCGGATGCCCTTCCTGATGCCTAAGTGGAGTTTGCAGTACATATTTTCTCTTTGAGCCCTGATAGAGAAACATATGTCACTGTCTGGGATTGAACTCTCAACCTTCCAAGTGGGAAGTGAGAGTCTTCACCTCTAGGCTACTGTGCCACTCACCATCAAAGCCATTAATACCTAGGCCATATCTATGATATGACACACTGCTGGAATTATTAACTGAACACAAGCTGAATTGGACAAGAAAGAAACAAGAAAACCAATGACTATTCACTATGTATTTCATCCCCATAGTGATATTGATAGATTATACCTGCCTGGCAGAAATGGAGGCAGAGGTCTACTTCAACAAATTGTTGAAGAAGAAAAACATGTGTTGGCTGATTATGTAAAAGACAGCCAAGAGCAAGCATTGATGCAAATTAAAAATTGGAACTTAATGAATGTACAGGAAACAAAATGTGAATATCAAATGAATGTAATATAAACATGAACTGAATGCCTGGCAAGGAAAAGCATTACATGGTCAATTTCTATAAAAGATTGAGGGGAAAGTCGATAAAGATAAAACCTGGCAATGGCTTACAACTGGAACATAAAAAAAAAAGAAACTGAAGGCTTGATTTTGGCTGCTCAAGAACAAGCTATTCAAACTAATGCAATTAAGGCTAGAACTGAAAAATTGTTGAATGGTTCAAAGAGCAGATTGTGCAACAAGGCAGAAGAAACAATAGATCATATAAACGCAAACTGATTATAAACAATACACAACTCTGTCACCAAAAATGATTCACTGGAACATCTGTAAAAATTATCATGTGCCAGTAATGAAAAATTGGCGGGAACATAGAGTTGAAAAGATAGTTGAAGATGAGTAGGTTAAAATACGTATTGTGGGATTCCTGAATACAGACTCTTGGCTCACAACACACAGATTTAACTACGGGTGATAAGAAGAAAGTATGGACAATTGATGTGACAATACCAGGGGATAGATAAATACAAAGAATTGGATCACAAAGTATCAAGATCTGAAAATCGAAGTTGAACAATTATGGCATAAATCCGCTACAGTAGTCTCAGTGACGTTGGGTGCCATACCAAAAAACCTTGGATTGCAATTAGAAAATTTGCCTATTAACAAAATTTCCATCTGTCAATTACAAAAGGTCAGATTGCTTGGGTCCACACATATACAATCCCGATACATTACAGATTCTGGGGAAGAACTCAATGTCTATGAAGGCCAACCCCAGCTAAAGAACTGACGACTGTGATTTGACATTGTTATGTATACAATTATTGTTATTATTATTACTTCTTCACATCCAATGACTTAGTTGGCAGGCACCTAGAAAAAGGTGACCCTGTTATTTGCTGTCGTCCCTCAAAGAGAAAAATGTGCAACGTAGATTGTCTTCCTTCTGTATTTTGTCTCGGTTTAATGACCCTTGCAAAGCTTGAGCTGTAAGTTGTTAGAAATCTAATCAGCAGATAAAGGTCTTCTCTCACTCTACCAAGGAAAGGAAGGTTGACTTTATAAATCTTTTGGATTATGCAGGAGCTCTGTAGGGTATCCTTGGTCTAAATGACGACAGCTCGCTAGAGGTTTAGAATGTATGGTCCTCCTTCCCATCCACCCCCCCCCTTTACTTTCTCTGTGTCACAGCGCTAGCAAACTGAATTACAGGGCTAGAATTGGCTTGAGCTGGTGCATTGATTATTTTGCATGCTGCTCAGCTGAGATGAATTGACCTGGTGTGTTTGTGTGTGCGTGCTCGGGAGATCTGTCTTTGCAGAGAGCGGGACAGCTGTATCCACAAGGGGATCACCAATCATCCTGTGAGGAACTGCTTCTGTCCTTCAACAGGCAATTAACGTGAGTCCATTACTGCTCCCCGGAGGCCCCTGGGGGGCTGCAAAAGGCATTGACTGAAAGGTCAGAAACCTCACGAGGGCAAGGAAGAAGCTGTGCCTAGCGAAATGGAGTGGAAAGTAGTCACTATTTATCACCTGCTAGTAATTTAAGAGAGGGGGAGGAGGAAGAGAAAGGAGGGGAGAAAGGATGCCATACACTAAGTATTCATCATGGCGAGCATGTGGCAGCTATGAACACATAAATAAAAGCTGTAGGAGCATCTCTTCTTTGCCAGGGACAAGGCATTAAGTAAGCTCTCCATGAACACTGAGCTGGGGAAGAAATTGACAAGTCTCCCCTAAAGTAATATTTCAGCAGGGATGGCTGAAGTAGAGGGACATCTGCTGATGGATTCTCCGGCTGTTCCATGCCGATGGAAGTGAGGGGAGAGTGGTGTTGTTGCCCCTGCATGATACTTTGTGTGGTTATGCCGAAGCTGCCAGCCAAGAACTAAGGAAAACAATTTAGCAATAAAACATTAAGTAAGTCAAGATTTCCCTATGTGGTAACATTGCCCCCTGGGTTGGGGGAGTCAAACATCAAAGAGAAGGCTCGACCAGATAATGACAGGTCTGTTGTTTTCCTAAGAGGCCTTGAGACCAAACTGCTCCCTTGCCACCAGCAATTCAGAAGAACTCCAACTCAACGTGTCTAAATAAACCACTAACTTACTTTGGCAGTTTTATGACTAAAGCACAACGTGATAAAAGTGACACATGGGTGGCCAGGAGGTGGACCAGATAGAGCCAAGCTGGGCCATGCTGAGGACCTTGTACATTGTGGTTTGGAAGCCCAAGAGGTGCATAATTAGTTCCTGATGTGCATCTGGACAGATGTTCAACTTGGCAAAAGGGGAGGCTCTATAACCAGAACCTCTGCAAACATATTATTCAGCTAAAGAAGGAAGGGGAATTACCCTCCTTGCAAGGTCTCTTCTGGGAACTTAAAAAAAAAAAAAGAACTTGATGAAATACCAACTGAAGAAATGTTGTGGGTGAGAGGAAGATAGTTATGGGGAAAAGGGAACAGTTGGAGAGTGTGAGCGAAGTGTGTGTTTGGAGACCAAAGACACCACATGAAAGCTTTGGTTGTTTTAGAAGCAGAGCCTCTTAGTCATGATTTATGCTCATTCAAAAATTTCCATCTAAAAGAAGATCCAGGATTGCTCACTGGGAAAATATTAGATTCCAGAAACTAAGTACAAACACAGGAGCACTAACCATAGAAAAGAACCCTTGACAGCAGGAATTCTGTACAAGTTGTGAGATTCTGTGGCCTCGTTTGAATGGGGCCTTAATGTGCAATCTATAAATAAATATAAGAGGCATATGTGTGAGCTGTGTCTGGCCCAGCACTCCCATAAATTCCGGCTCCATCTTTTTATTTTGCCTGTTTAAGCAAAAGGGAGGTCCTAATTTGATCTTTTCTTCGGGTTTGGGCTTGCCTGCCGGTCGCCGGACAGCTGATAGCGTGGAAGCGGGAGACTTCGCCCGGACACCGCCATTTGGGTTCTTTTACCCTCTGCGCATGCGCAAAGCATTCTGCGCATGCGCCGAGGGTCGAAGAACCCAAATGGCGGCGTCCGGGCTACCAGCTGGCGGCGACCCGCAGGGACGGCCGAACCGGGACCTTGTTACCCCTGCAGTGACGGTGGCACCAACATGGCGGGCTAACACGCGCGGCGACCCCTGTGAAAGGGTCATTCGACCCCCAAAGGGGTCGCGACCCACAGGTTGAGAACCACTGCTTTAGACCTTGCTGCTCAACCCAATGCAGATTTATAAGGAGAATGTGGCTAAGATGGATGGCCACTAGACTTTATGTCTAATGAAGTGTTTCTCAACCTTAGTAACTTGAAGATGTATGGACTGCAACGATTAGCGGCTGGAGAATTCTGGGAGTGGAAGTCCATACAACTTCAAGTTGCCAAGATTGAGAAACATTGCATTAGACACATTGTAAAGTCTAGGGATCATGGAACCGCTTCTCCATGTGGGCTGGAGAATTCTGGGAGTTGAAGTCCAGACATCTTCAAGTTGCCAAGATTGAGAAACACTGTAAAACGGGCTTTATATTTTGAAACCAAGACTTATTCTGCCACTCCTTTGCCTCCCCCACATACAAACTTCATTTTTTCTGGTTTTCAGATTCCAGATGCTAATGCTTCGTTGTTAATGCTCTGCAAAAATGTGAATTCCTAAATAAATGTCTTCCTTTGCAAAAGAAAATTAAAATTCTTCCCTTTCCCCCCCTCCACCAAAATTAGGGATTTTGAAAATGTCTCTGGATGACATTTTTTAAATGTTGGAGACCATGGGCTGCTGCTGATACTGCCTGTCTCCTCTTCATTCTGAAGCGTTTCTTGCTGTTCATACTTCCTTATGTCCAAAAGTGCCATGGGAATTATAGCTTCCAGAGCCATTTCCTTAAGGGAAATGTGAGGAATCAGGGAAACTGCAGGACACAGAAGAGAGAATTGTACAATGATGCCCAGAACACCCAAACATCTCATTGGCCACTTAGTAACGTTACCAGATCCAAGTTGAGCACCATGGGAGTATTTAGCCAAAGAATATAGTAAAGGCCATTCTTTATAACCAACAGTCCCAACCAGTGGTGAAATCCAATTTTTTTTACTACCGGTTCTGTGGCCGTGGCTTGGTGGGCGTGGCGTGGCTTGCTGGGTGTGGCTTGGTGGGCATGTCAGGGGAAGGATACTGCAAAATCTCAATTCCCTCCCCACTCCAGGGGAAGGATACTGCAAAATCCCCATTCCCACCCCACTCCAGGGGAAGGATACTGCAAAATCTCCATTTCCTCCCCACTCCAGGGAAAGGTTACTGCAAAATCCCCATTTTCTCTCGATCAGCTGGGACTCGGGAGGCAGATAATAGATGGGGCAGGGCCAGCCAGAGGTGGTATTTTCCGGTTCTCCGAACTACTCAAAATTTCCGCTACCGGTTCTCCGAACTACTCAAATTTTCTGCTACCGGTTTTCCAGAACCTGTCCGAACCTGCTGGATTTCACCCCTGGTCCCAACCCGCATCACTCTTCCTTCTTTCATGTTGTTCTTGCTAAAATCCAAATAAATCTATGGTACCAAATCATGTGTCAAATGTTACACTTAGTTGCTGTCCCACAAGGACCAGATTCACACATTTCACTAAGTTGTATTGTGGTTTCCTTTGTTTGGCCTAGAGTATGAAGCTAATTTTCTATTGTGATTTGTACATTGTGTCTTATGGTTTTAATAGAGTATGTGTATATGTGAGCATACACCCACATGTTCAACCAATGCCCCCCCCCCGAAAAAAAAATCTTCACCACCAATAGGCGGTATCAGGAGTGAATCAAATGGTATCCTGGAAAACCTTATTCCTTTGAACTAGAGCAGGGGTGTCAAACTCAATTTCATTGAGAGCCGCAGCAGGGTTGTGTTTGACTTCAGGGGGCCGGGGTGGGCATGGCCAACTTGATGTCACTCGTATCGGGGGCACCTGTGGTGGCCCGAGCGCTCTGCCAGCAAAAACAGGCTCCCAAGCTCCGTTTTCGGCTGCGACGGCCTCCTGCAGCCCTCTGCCAGCAAAAATGGAGTTTGGGGGGGATGCGAGCGGCCCTCCTGAGCTCCATTTTTGCTGGCAGAAGCACAAAGGGGTGGTCCTTCACTGTTTCCAGGGTGGCCTTGTGGGCCAGATCTAAGCACCCTATGGACCCCTGAACTAGAGATATATAATTTATCCAACTATAGGCATATAGATGATAAGCAACATCTAAAATTTATACTAGTTGATTCCTACCTCAATGGCTAAGGTAATACATCACATCAAGCCTTAACGTAATATAGTTGCTGATGGACTCTATAGTTGATAAAACTGTTATTTATGGCTTAGGTCGATATGTTAACATGGTCCATTGTGATTGATTTTTATTGGTTAAAGACAGGTTCTGATGCAACATTGTGCCACTGATGAAATGCAGTTATTTAAAATGAACTTCAAACAATGTGGAAAAATTAGAGAAGAAAGGAAATGGATATGAATTGGTGTTTCCAAGTTAGAAACTAATTTTTCTACCAGACTATTTTTCTCTTTATTTTAAAAAGAATTCATGGTGGTATGTGGGCAACTGAATAACAGTAGAATATGCACATAGTTATATATTGCATTTATGGCAATCCTTAAAAATATACCAAGTAGCTCCGGCCTATGTTTAATGACAAAATTTCTTTCCATCATGACCATATTGCTTTATGAGAGCTGGGATAAATTGTAGAGAGATTAAGACATTTTATTGGGATAAAATGTCTAAATCTTGCAGATTATCAGTCAATGGATGACTCAAAAGCCTGGTAGATTTAACCTATTTGTTTCTATGACATCTGTTGAATGTTGCATTCTATTCCATTAGGAATTGTCCGAAAGGCGACAAGTGAAAAACTAGTTCTATTATTTCACCTCTAATATGCAGAGTTCAAGTATTCCACATTCAGAAATATTGATGAGGCTCTAGAATAGGGATGTATCAACCAACTATCTTTCAGTTATCTGGGAGTTCAGTTTCCTGAACCCCTTGCCATTGCTGATGATGGCTAGAAAATGACAAAAAAATGAAGTCCTGAAGCATCCAGAGCAGGGATGTTCAACCCTGGCAACTTTAGCACATGTGGCCTTGAACTCCCAGAATTCCCTAGCCAGCCTGTAAATATAGGACATTGCAACCGCTATAAATAAATGCCAAGCATCCACATTTGTATATGACCATGGGGATGCTTCCAGTGTGGGGACCAGTTGTAACATTTCAGTGCAATGTAAACAATCACTAAACAAATGGTTGTAAGTTGAAGACTACCTGTATGGATTCTATAGACAAGGACCAATAACGGACCTGGTTTTCTGAAGGATCACCTTATCTTTTATTCATTTGTGTGCACAACTAAGTGACAGCCATATAGGGACAGGACCTCCAGGAGTTGGAATTCAGAGTTATACCTAAGCCATCACAATAGATTTGTCTCTAAAAATCTAAATGACACTCAAGAGCTGTTACGGAATAGTCACAAACAAAGTTAGTCAGACAACCAACTTTTACTGCAAAGAGACAGTGGCCCTAGTAACAATAAAGATCATCTTCTACAGAGCCTAAAAGTCTACTCCTATTATGTGTAGCCCAAGGTTTTAAAACTGGATTTCTTTCTCATGCCCATTCATTGTAACAAGAATCTAGCAATCTATTTTTTTTTTCCAGGCTTGGCTGTTGATGGCTTCTGCAGTTTGTTTACACAACCTGTCTGGTCTTGGATTCCCTTCTAGTCATCTTTCACTAAATGAAAGGAGAAGGTGGGGGGAAAGTACAACAGTGTTTTTCTTATTATTGCATTTGCTGCTCCATTACGTTTTGTAAGTAACAATGCCAAGGACTTCAAATGGAACATATTGTTAGGAACTGTGCCAGAAAATAATCACTGAACCAAGGTGACCAATCTGACCTTTTGGAGGCCTTGTCTTTCTTCGGCTTTAAAAGCCAAAGAATAACTATGATCAAGGAAGCCAGCAGAGAGTGGTTTGTGTATATCCAGGCAGCCCGAGCATGACAAGATCAAAAGCAACGATTCGTACAGTTAGGCCTTGACTTACAACCACAACTGGCGACCAGAATTTCCATTGCTAAGCAAGGCCGGTTGCTAAGTGAGTTGCACCTGATTTACGACTGCTTTTGCCATGCTTGTTAAGCAGATCACTGCGGTTGTGAAGTGAATCTTGAGGGAAAATCTGTTTTCCCTCTTTGACATTACTTGTCCAAAGCTGGATGGGAAGGTTATAAATAGGGATCACATGATCCCAGGAAACTACAACGGCTGTAAATAGATAATGGTTGCCAAGCAAGCATCCACATTTTTATCACATGACCATGGGGATGCTCCCAGTGTGAGGACCGGTTGTAACATTTCAGTGCAATGTAAACAGTCACTAAACAAATGGTTGTAAGTTGAAGACTAGCCGCAGGGATGAGCTTCAAAAATTTTAGCAAGGGGTTCTCTGCCCGGTTGCTGGGTGGGCGTGGCCATGGTGGGCGTGCCTAGTCAGCCTCCTGCACCACGGTGTGGGGGGGGTGTTTTTGCCCTCCCCGGGCTCTGGAGGCTTTCCTCAAGCCTCCGGGAGGGAGAAAATGGCCTCCCCAGGCTCTGGAGGCCCTCTGGAGGCCAGAAATGGGCCCATTTCCGCCCTTCCCAAACTTCCGGTAGGCCCATTTTTCGCCCTCCCTGAGATTCCATGCGTGCCCTGCACTTACCTGCATCCAAAACAGGCCGTGTGGGGACTCCTGGGAGGGGCGGGGTGGGCGGGGCCAGCCAGGAGTGGGATTTGGGGGTTCTCTGAACTGCACAGAATCTTAGCTAGAGGTTCTCCTGAACCCCTGCAAAACCCCAGCAGCCCACCCCTGACTACCCGTATGAATGACTATTAATGGAAAAGTATTCAATTTGTTAATTTTATGTTACCTGAATTGTAAATTCCTTGCTGGCCTCCAGCTAGTTTTAATTCTGTCTTTTTTTTTCTCCCCGCCTGCAATACAGGAATCTAAAATACTTAAGAGATATCAACAGAAGTAACATCCAATGAGGATGTAGAATAGCAAGAAGGTCTACTAATATTTCAGGGGTTGCCACAAAGAAGAGGGGGTCAACCTATTCTCCAAAGCACCTGAAGGCAGGATAAGAAGCAAAGGATGGAAACTAATCAAGGAGAGAAACAACCTGGAACTAAGGAGAAATTTTCAGACCGTGAGAACAATTAATCAGTGGAACAACTTGCCTCCAGAGGTTGTGGGTGCTCCATCACTGGAGGCTTTTAAGAAGAAATTGGACAACCTTTTACCTGAAATGATATAGGGTCTCCTGCTTATGCAGGGAGTTGGACTAGAAGACCTTCAAGGTCCCTTCCCACTCTGTTATTCTATTATTAGTCTTTAGGTAGCATGCCATTGGACATATTACCAAAGCAGGCAAGTATTAAATTAAATTTTAAGCATTCACAAAAATGTTATATTAAGTTTCTGGACTAGGACAAGGTCTGAGAAGATTCTGCTTGAATCCACATTCAGCCATAGATGCTCATGGAGGAATTTTGGGATAATCAGGGCCTCTCAGGGCTGTTACAGTTGGGGTAAATCTATAATCTGTCTACCGAACAATCTTTAATTCATATATTAAAACCAAAAACATATATTGGTTTAAAGTATTTCTTAAAGATTCTGCATCAAAGCTTTCCACCTTCCTATTAAACATTATTTCTGCTTTTCAATCACTGCATTTCCTTCCAGTTTGTTTGCAAAGTCGCTGTGTCTCCGACTCCCCCCTCCACAAAAAAGGGAGCAATTATAATTTATTATGCAGTAATTGTTACCTAAATGTTTTTGAATAAGCAAAAATCACATCTGTTTAGGAATAAGTTCCGCGCTGAGAGAATTCCCTTTGAAATAGAGGCAACGTTCTCCGATTCCGTAACTGTACACATAAAACAACGAATTTATTTCCCCACTGCGTCCATTACATTCCCAAGTCAAACGGCATCTTCTTCCCCTTCCCATATTAAAGCCTTTGATTTAATGGAGGTTTTAACTACTGGTTCTTCAGGGAATGTTCAGGAGGCTCTGCGCAGATTAGGTTATTGGAAAGTATAGTTATTTGCTTGTAAAGTGGCAGCTCCGTGTCAAAATTGATTTTCTCTAGTGCGGCAACAGTAAGAAAGATAAGCCTCTGTTTTGCATCCAAAATAACATGATCTCCATGCCTGTGGATTAGGTTTCATCCCATCCTGATTTTCTTCTTGAGATAAGAGTTTTTCATTGACCAAAATGAAGGGGACCCAAAGCTGGCCTATCTCCACACTGCTTTATGCCAGACAATTCTCAGGAAGACATTTTTAGCCTTGTTTCTTCTTAGAACATAAAATAATAGAGTTGGAAGGGACCTCGGAGGTCTTCTAGTCCAACTTCCTGCTCGAGCAGGAGACCCTGAACCATTCCAGACAAATGGCTGTCCAATTTCTTCTTAAAAGCCTCCAGTGCAGTGGTGGGTTGCTGCTGGTTCGGGCCGGTTCTCCCGTACCGGTGGCGGAAATTTGCACCCGCTTGCCGAACCAGCAGCAATGGCCAGCTGGCCATGCCCCCGAACCGGTTCTCACCGTGGCTGCGAGAGTTCTGCGCATGCACAGAGGGTCATTTCCGCAAAGTGACGTCGGCGCACGTGCAAAACACACACTTCTGTTGCGATGCGAACCGGTAGTGAAGGTAAGTGGAACCCACCCCTGCTCCAGTGATGGGAGTACCCACAACCTGTGAAGGAAAATTATTCCATTGGTTGATTGCTCTCAAGAATAAAGAGAAAGGAAATTTCTCTTTATTCTAGGTTGCTTCTCTCCTTGGATAGTTTCCAACCATTGTTTCTTGTCTTGCCTTCTGATGTTTTGGAAAATAGTTTGACCCCCTCACCTTTGTAGGAGCCCCTCAAATATTGGAATGGTGCTATCACGTCACCCCTGGTCCTTCTTTTCATTAGACTAGACATACCCGATTCCTGTAACCATTTTCTTCGTAATCATCTTTGTTGCTCTTCTCTGCACTCTTTCTAGACTCTCAACATCTTTTTTTTTTTTTATAATATGATGACAAGAATCTTAGAAATGGTCAACCTTTGTGGTTGATTGGAGGCACTCTAGGTAGGCCACAGGGAAAAAGGAAAACAAATCTCCAAAGCTAGATATACAGTTGGTCCTCGACTTATGAAGAACCCAAAGTTTCCATTGCTAAGTGAGGCAGTTGTTTTAGTTTTGCCCCACTTTACAACCTTTGTTGCCACATATGCCAGCGAATCACTGCCGTTGGGGAGTGATTCATGCGCTCATTAAGCGAATCCGGCTTCTCTCGTTGACTTTGCTTGCCGGAAGCCAGCTTGGAAGGTTATAAATGGCGATCACATGACCCCGGGGCAATGCAACGGTCATAAATACATGCCAGTTTGCCCCAGCACCTGAATTTTGACCATTTGACTGATGCCGTAATGGTTGTAACTTCCAACGGTCACTAAACTGCAGGACTAGCTGCAGTCTTGTTTCATCTTAGAAACTGACAACCCTTGAGGTTGATTAGAGGCACTGACCACAATAGGGCCAGAGGGGGGGGGGAATCTCCAAAGCTGCATATAATCAATTCCATCCAGAAATAATTTGGTTAAACAGATGACACTTGCAGGCAAGACAACACATTCTCTCAGAAAGATTGAGAACCTGAAGCCAACCTCCCTCTCTCAGTTCATTCTACCTCAAAAATGTTGTGGAGAGGATAAAATGAAAGGAAAGTTCGTTAAACCACCAAAGAAGGAAGGCAAGAAAGGGAAATAATAATATTATTACATTATTCTCTGGGGTGCAGTTTGCCAACTTGTGACACAGACCGGCTCTCTCTCTCTCTCTCAAAGTACGTTCATTTATGGAAGTCTAATATTCTCATATGCTAAAGCTCACGTGTGACTTCAGCCAAAGTAAATACACAATTGAAGGTTACAGGGTTTTGATATACAAAGGATCTTTTCAAAGGAAGAAGATGGAAAGGCATCCACAAAGACAACTCTAATTATTATTACACGCTGAAAGAAATATATAGGGTATAACTCAGGGATGCAAACTATCCCCCCCCCAAGAATAGAAATATGCCAAAATGAGGGTGGGTTTTGGGGGACCTTAATAATGCAAGCCAAAAGGAAAGAAATGCACAAAAACAATAATATTTTAATTATATAATATGAATACCATGTTTATTTATGTATGGATTTTTGTATTTTTAGATGACTCCAGCCCTCTGATGGTCATACAAAGCAACAGTTAAAGCAGGGGCAACAGTAAAACAATACAATAATATACAATATACAATTAATAATTACAGTTAAGAGGTACAATTAAGTTGCTGTGAGATACAGACTGGAAGAGTATGTCTAGTGCAGGGGTGTCAAACTCGCAGCTCGCGGGCTGGATGCGTCACACGCTGGCCATGCCCACCCCCATTTTTGCGAAGGAGGAAAAAGTAGCAATACGTCACGTGATGACAATGTGTCGTCGTGAGTTTGACACCCCTGGTCTAGTGTAATGACAAGAAGGAATAGGGGTGACATGATAGCAGTGTTCCAATATCTAAGGGGCTGCCATAGATAACAGGGGCTCCAAAGCACCAGAAGGCAAGACAAAAAACAATGGATGGAAACTAATCAAGAGAGATCCAACCTAGAACTAAGGAGAAATTTCCCAACGGTGAAAACAATTGACCAGTGGACAATGGTCTTCAGAAGTTGTAGGTGCTCCATCACTGGAGGCTTTTAAAAAGAGACTGGTTAGCCATTTGTCTGGTATAGGTTTTCCTGCTTGAGCAGGGATTGGATTAGAAGACCTCCCCCCCCAAAGTCCCTTCCAACTCTGTTATTCTGTTGTTCTGAATCCCTTCAAAAGTTGCACTTAATATTTTCACCTTTAGAAAAGTCTAGAATCATCTATTGTCTTACTTTTTCAGTTTGAGTTAGTTTTAAAAATGATTTTAACTGTTTTATGACATTTTAACTACTCATATTTTATTGCTATGAGCCTTGAACGTTCTTGGGAAAAGGGTAGGATGTAAATAATACAACTAAAATTAATACAAAATC
>QLTV01002115.1:1891630-1907957 GCA_003457575.1 Thermophis baileyi | reverse complement strand
CAGTTGATAAATGCAAATTTTTTCCCTACCGGCTCTGTAGGCGTTGCTTGGTGGGCATGGCTTGGTGGTCATGTGACTGGGTGGGTGGGCGTGGCAAAGTCGACGTCACTTCTTTACCCTTGTTGTTGTTAGTTGTGAAGTTTTTATATATATATATAAAAGGGGGTCACCGTCCACTGGGGGGGAGGAAGGGGGTCTCTGGGGAGGAGGCAAGCCAGGGGTGCAGAGAAGGAACCCCTCCAGATAAAAAACCAAGCAAGCAGGAGCTCTGGGAGCGACTATGCGAAGGAGAGAGAGAGGATCCCGTCCAGGCGAAGGTTTTCTTCCCAGGGAGCGGGGCCTCGAGACCCCCTTTCCTCACTTTCTTCGGGGGGGTGGTGGCAGGAGAGAGAGGCCACCCGGGAGGAATACGCACCCGGAGGAGCAGAGGAGCACCGGGAGTCGGAGAGGAGGACGGTCAGGCGGGAGGGAGGCCCAAAGCCGCTCGCGAGGCAGGGGACGGCGGAAGAGCAGCCGGTGCGCATGGCAACCAAGGCCTGCCGCCGCCTCAGGGAGGTGTGGAGTCAGCAGCCTGGTTTTTTGAAATGTACAACAAACACTACCACACCACCTTTTTGTGGCCGTGGCAAGCGTCGGCTCTTAAGGACCCCTGTGCAAGAGATGGGGTGGGGAAGTCATCCTCCCCTCTTCCCCCAAGAAGCGGCTGTGCATCCTCCTGCAAATCCTTCAGATTGCTCAAGAAACTCCTGTCGCATATGTTTAATTTAAATGCCATTTCTATCCATCCGCTGGCCTTCTCCGTTTCCATTTTGTGAAGCTTCCTCCTTCTGCTTCCCCCTTCCTCATCCAGTCATAGATTTGGCAGTCCTCCTCTGGCCAGAGATGACCTAGTTTAAGCGATTGGCCTAAGGAAGAGCTTATAGTGTTTCCCGGCAAAGAGCGAGCGTCCGGAAGAGATGAGCACAGCCGCAGCGGCAACCGGGCAACCGGGCGGGCGTAGGCGGAGCCAACCAGGGAGGGAGATTTGAATCGGTTTGGTTCAGTGAACCGATTCAATCGTCGCTACCGCCTCGGCCGAGGTGGGCCGAGGTGGTCGAATTTCACCCCTGGCCCATATGGTTCTAAACAGAAAAAAGTGTCTATTCTTGATATAAAATTATGCATCTGGGCCTTATGTTTTTAGTACAGCTTTGTACCCCAGAAATGCAAGAAAAGAATGAAAAATAGAACACATTCTGCATTGTAGTGTGGACAGCAAAGGAAGTCTTTCAGTGATGGATAATGAAATGCTTAATAAGACGGGGGGGGGGAGCATAATTTAATTCAAGAGCCTATCTAGCTTAGCTGCAAAACTCATCAATGCAAGGGTATCCGTCATTAAATCAGATGTGCCATGAGGTAATAATTTTGTCCGAAATGGTATAGCGCAGGGGTGTCAAACTCAATTTCATTGAGAGCCGCATCAGGGTTGTGTTTGACCTTGGGGTGCTGGGGTGGGTATGGCCAGGGTTGCCGTGGCCAGCTCGACGTCAGTAGTGTCAGGGGCGCCTGTGGTGGCCCGAGCATTCTGCCAGTGAAAATGGGCTCCCGGGCTCCGTTTTCGGCTGTGACAGCCTCCTGCAACCTTCTGCCAGTGAAATGGAACTCCGGAGGGCCGCACACAGCCCTCCTGAGCTCCATTTTTGCTGGCAGAGGCACTGCGGGCCAGTCCTTTGCTGTTTCCAGGTTGGCCCTGTGGGCCAGATCTAAGCATCCCGAGGGCCGGATCCAGCCCCCGGGCTTTGAGTTTCACACCCCTGGTATAGGGTCTCCTGTTTGAGCAGGGGGTTGGACTAGACGACGTCCAAGGTCCCTTCCAACTCTTGTTATTCTGTTAATCAAATGGCAAAAGGTTCTCTACTGACATAAGAACTGCATGGAAACCATGTCTGTAAAACAAATCGTGGTTTGGGGAAACTGTAATCTATCTGCAGTGAAAAGTACTTTTTTTTTTTTAACAAGAGCAATTTGTAAAATCACATCAGTGCCTCTGAATGGAATAACTGAAGACAATTTTTGTAGCTTTTAGCTTTCCACGTTCCCAGAAAACAAGGATGAGGTAAGATATTTTTGTGGAATATGGTAAAAATTGGTGGGGGACCAAGGATTTAATCGGGGAATTTGTTATAACTGAGGTGAAGCAGTCTAAAAGTGATTTACAAAAATTAGCAGGAGTAAAGAAGTATCTCCATGGATGTATGGAAAACATTGATGGAATGTCTAGACTGAATGTTCATTTTTTTCCAGTGCAAATGCCAAACACTGGAAAGGCAGATTATTCACTTATTTATTTCTTGGTGGTACTTATACTGATATGACAGTGATTACTAAGTGCAGACTGAATGGTGACACTTTCAATATTTCTTTTGTTATTATTATTCTACAAATAGTCCATGACTTACAACCACAATTGGGACCAGAATTCCCATTGCTAAGCAAGGCATTGGTTAAGCGAATCATGCTCAATTTTATGATCTTTTTTGTCATGGTTGTTAACCAAATCACTGGAGTTGTTAAATGAATCATGTGGTCGTTAAGTGAATCCTGATTCCCCCATTGACTTTGAGAGCGAGAAGCCGATTGGGAAGGTTTCAAATCGTGATGGCGTGACCCTGGGATGCTGCAACATAAATGTGAGGACCAGTTCTAAGTCACTTTTTTCAGTGTTATTGTAACTTTGGTCATTAAATGAATGGTTTTAAGTTGAGGGTTACCTGTAATACACAAAAATGTGAAGTCACAGCTGCCAGTTCTCTAGCTTTTTATCCTACCTTTTTATACTGGATAAAACTCAAGGCAGCGAACGTACCTAATACATGTAGTCCTCGACTTACGACCACAATTGAGCCCCAAATTTCTGTTCCTAAGCAAGGCAGTTGTTAAGTGAGTTTTGCCCCATTTTACAGCCATTTTTCCATAGTTGTGAAGCAAACCACTGCAAAGCCAGCTGTTAAGTGAATCATGCGTTTGTTAAGTGAATTTGACTTTCCCCATTGACTTTGCTTTTTGGAAGACAGCTGGGAAGGTTACAAATGGTGATCACATGGCCTTCGAGACAGTACAACAGTCATAAATACATGCCATTTGCCATGTCCCGAATTTGGATCACATGACCATCGGGATGCTGCAATGGTCGTGAAATAAATGTGATAACTGGTCATAGGTCACATTTTCCACTGCTGATGTAATTTTGAACAGCCACTAAACAAATGGTTGTAAGTCAAGGACCACAACCCTGTGAGGTGGGATGGGCTGAGAGAGGGTGGTGGAGCGGTCCTTGGTGCCCTCTAAGCTTGCTTTTTTTCTTGCGGACGTTTCATTACTCTAAGCAGGTAACATCATCAGTGCTAGTGGTTGGCCCCAAATCACCCAACTAGCTTTCATGCATAAAAGCCGAGCCGAGGTGGCGCAGTGGTTAGAGTGCAGCACTGCAGGCTACTTCAGCTGACTGCTAGCTGCAGTTCGGCGGTTCAAATCTCACCGGCTCAAGGTTGACTCAGCCTTCCATCCTTCTGAGGTGGGTAAAATGAGGACCCAGATTGTTGGGGGCAATATGCTGACTCTGTGAAACGCTTAGAGAGGGCTGTAAAGCACTATGAAGCGGTATATAAGTCTAACTGCTATTGCTATAAAGGAGGACTATAAATCATGGTCTCCTACGGTAGTTTCTCGGCCAGGTTTTTACATTTGTATCCTGATGGACTTACAGCCGGTCCACTTAACAACTGTTCAAAAACTACTTATGACTCTGTTTTGAAATTATGGCCGTTGTAGTGTCCCCATGGTCATTTGTCTTTATGACCAACTACAGAAATACTGTAGCTTCCCCCCAGATCTATCTCTTCTCTCAACCTGCCCCGTCAGGTGCCTACAGGCCTTGGTCCTTCTTCCCACCCCACCGGGGCCAAAACCTTCTTCTCCACACACCCCCATCATCCATTATGCACATACCTACTTCAGTGTTTTTAATCTACTGTATGCTACCTTCTATCATTTCAATTAGGTATTAATTAACTACATCAACATTTAAGAGGGAACGTAAGTCCTGTAAGTTTCGTGATCTTGAATGCAGTCTTTGGACAATGCAGCCCCAGCGGTGCCTCCCCCCCCCCCAACAAAGAGTTGTAACCAAATTGTAATTTTACTACTGGGATAGAAAGGGAAATGATTAACTATAGTTCATTTAATGAACTATTAACTAATAGTTCATTAAGTATAACTACTTAATATTTCATATAATTAAACACACTTAAATTAAATATATGAGGGGAGTAATCACATTAACTACATTTATTTAAACATACAGAAAGTCAACTCAAATTTAATTTTTGTCTTAATTTCACCCATGTGTACCCTTGCTAGAGGAATTCTGAACTCATACCTAAATTACTTCACTGAACAAATTCTGTCGTGAAGCGAACGGTGGTAAAGGGTTGATTGAGAATTTGTTGGTTGGCCCCTCTTCCTCTACTTCAGCATAAATGTATGAAACAGAGTGGCATTTCAAAGGATGAAAGATATGTTTCATCCAAAAACGATGAAGTATAGATTCAACGTCTGTAAGCCGCTTAGAGTCCCCTTTGGTAAGATGGATGGCATACAGGTAGTCCTCAACTTACAACAGTTCATTTAGTGACTGTTTGAAGCTACAGTGGCACTGAAAAAAAGTGACTTACCCTAGTTTTTCACACTTACGGCCGTTGCAGCATCCCCATGGTCATGTGATCAAAATTCAGCTGCTTGGGAACTGACTAGCATTTATAACCATTGTAGTTCCGGGGTTATGTGGTCATATTTTGCATCCTTCTGACAAGCAAAGTCAATGGGAAAAACCAGATCCACTTAACAAGCATGTTTAACAACTGCAGTGATTCACTTAACAACTGTGGCAAGAAAGATTGTAAAATGTAGCAAAATTCACTTAACAAATGTCTCACTTAGCAACAAAAATTTTGGGCTCAATTGCAGTTGTAAGTCGAGGACTACCTGTAAAGCCCAGTTCCAGTAGTTCATGTGGTTTCTGTTTTCTGACCTGGTCAACCTCAAAGGGTTGAGAATTCATCATTTCCACTAAGAAATCACAGCCCATCCATACCGACAAAAAGTTGGCTCAAATAATTTGACTGCAAGGAAGCGTTAGGACCACAAAATGGAAAAAGTAAAAGAAGCTAAAGTGCTCTGAGATTTTAGAATTCAAACTGACAAGCATCTGCCACGTAATACCCCAGACTTTAAAAAATGTGGATCAGAAAGTCAAAAAAGTCCGGATAGTGGATATGTTTCAGGCAGCAGAATAGAAGAGAAAGAACTGGAGAAAGTCACAAAATACAAAGACCTGCAAATAGAAATAGAATGACTGTGGTAAAAGAAAGCAAAGATAGTCCCAATAATAATAGGCACCTTGGATGCAATCCCAAAACAACTGGAGCACCACTTGAACACCATCATCAGATGGTGATGATTGACAAAATCAGCATCAGCAAAAGGCAGCTTTACTTGGAGGAGTTTACATCCCGTAATGATACCTTTAACACCATCAAAGGCAACATTTACCTATTCCAGGTCCTTGGGAAGGAGTTAACAGGTGGATAAAAAGGCTAAATCCAGTCTAAACATCTCTGCGACCAACCATAATAATGCATCAACCAAAGTGGCTCAGAGCCAGGCAGCGTATACATTTAATAAACTATTATTAATATTCCTTGTTCAATTTTCCGTCGACGAAAAATGGAACAGCAAGACCCCAGCCCTCTCCCCGTTAGCAAAGCTGGCAAGGAATCTGAAGTGGAACTGTAGCGAGAAGTCTGGCGCCATTTTAACAAAACAAATTTCGGATCGGCACACATTGGTGCTCCCAGCTGGCACGACCCTCATTTCAGTCTGATGGAGTCCGTGTGATGAACTCCGTGTCTCAGCCTGCCCTCGAGTCTCACATTTATCTGATCTTTCATTCCGCGAGCCGCACATTTTTTTTTTTTTTTTTGCTAAGCACACACGAGATGGCTTTGCACAAGTTCAGCATCAATATGTTGAGTGTTGAATTCATTTCTTTAGGGAACCCGCTAAATCTGAACTTTCCAAAATCATTTGGCCCCTATTACTGGTAAGCACTGCTCTTAAATAGGTTGTAACTCCAGCTAATAGGCTCTGTAATCTGAGCTGAATTGAACAAAAGACCTTGCCAGGGCTAAGTATCTGTCATTTTGATTGCCAATCAAATGCCCTGTGTAGGAAAGAGAAAAAAAATCAAAACAACCTTTCCCTCCCTTTGCACAAGCTTTTCTTTGCAAGTATCTCACCTTCCCTCTCTCTTACTCACCCACACATTTGTAATTTTTTTTAAAAGGAATTTACAGGCAGTCCTCGACTTACAACAGTTCGCTTAGTGACCGTTCAAAGTTACAACGGCACTGAAAGATGTGACCTAGGACCGTTTTTCACAGTTACAAGCTTTGAAGCATCTGTATGATCGTGGGATCAAAATTCAGATGCTTGGCAACTGATTCATATTTATGACGGTTGCTGTGTCCCCGGGGTCATGTGATCCCCTTTTGTGACAAGCAAAGTCAACGGGGAAACCAGATTCACTTAACAACCGGGTTACTAACTTATCAATTGTGGTGATTCACTTAACAACTGTGGCAAGAAAGGTCGTGAAATGGGGCAAAACTCACTTAACAAATGTCTCGCTTAACAACAGAAATTGTGGGCTCAGTTGTGGTCGTAAGTCAAGGACTACCTGTACTGTGGAAGGGTTTTTTGTTGCAGTTAATAAACATACTTCACCTACTTTGTTAGGTACCGCATGGATGGGTGACTCTATTAAATTCAATTTCACACCTCTTCCAACCTTAAATTTCTCCTCTTCTCTTTTAAACATCCATTTGCAACTTTAAAAAATTGTGTGCATCTTTGTGTACCTTTCTCCTGACATCTATTGATTCAACACACTTTTGTATTCTGTCAGCCCCGCTAGGAAATCAATTTCCTAAGAAGGCTAAAACTACTTTTATTGAGATTGGCTATAATCATAGAATTGTGCAAGTTTGATTGTCCTGAATCTCTTTTTTCCTTCTTATAATTAACAAAAGCACTAGCAATAGCATTTAGACTTACATACCGCTCAATAGTGCTTTACAGCCCTCTCTAAGCGGTTTTACAAAGTCAGCACATTGCCCCCAACAATCTGGGTCCTCACTTTACCAAGCTCGAAAGGATGGAAGGCCGAGTCAACCTTGAGCCGGTCAGGATCGAACTCCTGGCAGTGAGCATAGTTAGCCTGCAATACTTCATTCTAACCACTGTGCCACCATAGCTCTTACCAATACCAAATTAGGGGGCATCTGTCTGTGCCCTGTATGCATTCTCGCTTAACAACAGAGCCACGGTGGCACAGTGCAGTATTGCAGGCTTCTTCTGCTGCCTGCCGGCTGCCTGCAGCAGTTCGAATCTCACCAGGCTCAAGGTTGAATCATCCTTCCATCCTTCCGAGGTGAGTAAAATGAGAACCCAGATTGTTGGGAGCAATATGCTGACTCTGTAAACTGCTTAGAGAGGGCTATAAAAGCACTGTGAAGCAGTATATAAGTCTAAGTGCTATTGCTATTCTCCAATCTGCCTTCTGTGAACTTCCCAGCTTCTCCAATATAACCAACAGAACCCTTAGAATTGTCATGTTCAACCACGTTTGGGGGATTTTAGGAGGCATGATGAACAATTTGCTTCAAGATGCTCATTTTGTCTCTTATCTCCCCAACTAACTAACTAACTAACTAACTAACTAACTAACTAACTAACTAACTAACTAACTAACTATATATATATATATATATATATATACACACACACACACACACACACATAGTAAAGGGTGTGAGAAGGGTTGCGGCTCCTGGTTTAAGGATCTGTATGTGAAAATGTCCCTGTTAAATCTTAACAATAACAAATTTACTGATTGTAGTGAAAGGATTTTTATATTTCATCCTTTGTATGAGACATAGCAACACTTGATGTCTCAGAAAACAGCTGGAATGTGCATTTAGTTAGTTATCCAAGAGCTGTAGCATCTCTTAAATGATATAATTTTTACTTTGCGATGTATTTTCCACACCATATTGGGGTCCAGCTTAAATAGAGTTAAATGAGGTCCCTGCCCGTACTCTGGAAGATCGAGCAAATAAATATTGATCACAAGGAAGCTGCCTTCCCCTAATCAAGCATGTGTTTAAAATAGCACATCCTCCCAGTAGTTACAGGCCTTTCTGGCGGGTTTGCTTTCATCTATTGACACATTTAAGGCACTTTTTAACTTTGGAGTCCTTGGTGTTCTCTGAGCTTGGTCATTTGCTTGCAGATGTTGGTCATTTGCTTGCAATTAGTTAAAATCATACCCCCATCAACACTAGTATGGCAAGCGGGTGTATATAAGGAAGCAAACCTCACCCTCTCTCACCTTGATGATGTTACCTAGTTTATTTTTTTTTATTTTTTTATTTTGTCAAGCATGTATATGATTACAGGCAAAGTATAAACATTAATATGAGTATATAATAAGTACAAACATGGTTTTGAGTACATATTTTTCGAATACATGGGGACTTTAGGACAGGGACGGTAGGCACGCTGGTGCGCTTATGCACACCCCTTACAGACCTCTTAGGAATGGGGGTGAGGTCAACGGTAGACAGTTTAAGGTTAAAGATTTGGGGGTTAGGGGAAGAAGCTACAGAGTCGGGTAATGTATTCAAGGCATTGACCCCTCTGTTGCTGAAGTCAAATTTTTTGCAATCAAGTTTGGAGTCGTTTACATTAAGTTTGTATCTATTGTGACCTCGTGTATTGTTGCGGTTGAAGCTGAAGTAGTCATTGACAGGTAGGACATTGTAGCTTATAATTTTGTGTGCTACACTTAGGTCAGATCGAAGGCGGCGTAGTTCTAAGTTTTCTAGGCCTAAAATTTCAAGTCTGGTGGCATAAGGTATTCTGTTGCGAACGGAGGAGTGTAGTACTCGTCTCGTGAAATATCTCTGGACATTTTCAACTGTATTAATGTCCGATATGTAGTGTGGATTCCAGACAGATGAGCTGTATTCAAGAATTGGTCTAGCAAATGTTTTATATGCTCTAGTTAGAAGTTGGGTAATGAAATGTCTGCAAATAATCAACCAAACTCAGAGAACACCACAGATTCCACAGTTCAACCCTGAGCTACAGATGGTTTCTTTTATTGAACTCTTGAGCAATTTGGATTGGTAAATATAAAGTTGACCACACAGATACTAAATTAGGATTGTATTCCAGTTTACAGAGAGCTTTGGGAAGGATAAATGAACCCACTGATTGCACTAGACTTGAGAAAAAAGAAGTTGTCAGAATTAAGGAAATTAATGGGAGGAACCGGGAGGAATCCACCCCTGGTGGTTAGAACGCAATATTGCAGGCTAATTCTGCCGACTGCCAGTAGTTTGATCCTGACCGGCTAAACTCATCCTTCCAAAGTCGGTAAAATGAGGACCCAGATTGGTGGGGCCAATATGCTGACTCTGTACACTGTTTAGAGAGGGCTATAAAGTGCTATGAAGCAGTATATAAATCTAAGTGCTAGTGCTAGTGCTATCATCAAGTGTTGGTTCTTCAGAGTCCAGAGGAAACCATCACTGCCCAGAAAGTAATGTGTATCATTTCCCGCACAATCCATAATTGAACTGGGATTGGCCTCATGAAAGGACCACTCTAGGGCAGGAAAGGACCTTCCTCCTATCTAAGAATCCACCACAAAGCTGTGGAGAAGCCCAAAGAGATGGAAATCTCCGCAATTGATTTTGTATCATGTGTTGTTGGGGTCTAAGCTACTTATTAACTAATCAAATTAATATGGCTATGGTTTTGAGTTATAGGCAAAATTATTTTGTTTGAGTCTGTCTTCTGTGCCATTCATGTTTTTTTCTTTTCTTATTCAGCCGATCTCTCCTGCTGGTTTGATGAATAGGTTCTTCTTAAAATAGTGTTAACTGTGGCTTGTTGACCGAGAACTACACATCAAATGAAAAAGGTCCTACAAACCAACTGTTGCGATTCTTCTAATCTAGGTATCCTCAAGTTACAACAGTTTGTTTAATGACCGTTCAAAGTTACAGTGGCACAGAAAAAACTGACTTATGATCATATTTCACAAGGCCGTTGTGATCAAAATGCAGCCGCTTGGCAACTGACTCATATTTATGACGATCACAATATTCCAGGGTCATATGATCCCCTTTTGCGACCTTCGGACAAGCAAAGTCAATGGGGGAGCCAGATTCACTTAACAACCCCGTTACTAACTTATCAACTGCTGTGATTCACTTAACAACTGAGACAAGAAAGGTCGTAAGATGGGGCAAAATTCACTTTAACTGTCTCGCTTAACCACATACATTTTTGGCTGAATTGTGGTCATACGTTGATGACTACTTAGCATGCGTGCCCACAGATTTTGCTATTGGGGATGTTGGAAGCCAGTGCAGCCAAAAATGCATATATATTTGTGAAGACAAATTTTAAAAAAGAGAAAAGCGGTTTTCTTAAAAAATAGTGTTTGGAATTTTTTTTTTTAATTGTACCAGAGAGAAATGGCATAAATTGAATTTATGAACTGGAAATATGAGAGAAATTAACCAACATGTCTGCCTTTGTCAGTAATTTACTACAAATTATCGCAATAGGAATATACATTACGTAAAAAAAAACCCCTCTTAATTACAAAAGCACTTAACGTGTTTACAGTTGCAATCTTCCTTTATATGATTTTTTTTTTTTTTGTTTCTGAGAGAAAGAGCGAGAGAGAAGGAAGAAAGGAAAGAAGGGAAACCACTATCAAATCTTAGCATCAAAATTGATAGTGTTTACTTAAAAGCTCATTCCAGCTTTGTGGACTTCAATAGATATTGAAGACGTTAATAAATCTAGGATTCCTTGCAAGTCTTTCTTCTTGAAACACTCTGCATCCTCAGTGATTTATATCAAGCTGAAGAAAATGAGACGGTTCTTGCTTGTAATTTCCTAGATGTTTCTAACTCATGTTTGTTTTTTAAAGGGATGAACAAAAAAATTATTATGCATTAGGGATAAGGGGAAAGTAATGTTTCTGAGTTTCTTTGGCAGTAAGACTGTGGAATGTGCTTCTTTGTTCTTTTCTAGAGAAGTAGAAGTCCTCTATGCCCACCACTTTTGTCTACCATTTGGTATTCAGGTAGTGCTCAACTTACAACCATTCATTTGGTAACCATTTGAATGTAAACACTACTGAAAAGAAATGGCTTACAACCGATTCTCGCACTTAAGACTGTCACAGCTTCCCCGCAGTTATCCGATCAAAATTCAGGTTCTTGACAACTGGCAGGTATTTATGAAAGGTTACAGCATACTGGGGTCATGTGATGGCCATTTGTGACATTCCCAGCTGGCGCTCATCGAGCAAAGTGAAAGGGGGAAGCCGGATTCGCTTAACGACCATGTGATTCAGTTAAGAACTACAGCGATTCACTTACAACCATGGCAAAAAAAGTCATAAAATTAGGCACCATTCAGTTAACTTTTGGTTGCCTTGCTTAGCAACTGAAATTCGGGTCGCAATTGTGTTCCCAAGTTGAAGGCTATCTGTAGTTGTTTCATTCTGCTTAACGGAAGGGGTGATCCTGCACAATTCTACTTATCAATGAATGGCACACTCTAACCTTAGCATTTGCTGGGGTTTTGACACCAATGTGATGGGACATAATCAATCAACATGAGAAGAGGGGAGAGGAAAGATCTGCTCTGGGCTCCAAGGGCAGATTGGATGGATGAATGGATGGATGGATGGATGGATGGATGGATGGATGGATGGATGATCAGAGGAAGGAAGGAAGGAAGGAAGGAAGGAAGGAAGGAAGGAAGGAAGGAAGGAAGGAAGGAAGGAAGGAATCAGATCANAAGAATGCAACACACAAAGAAAGAACGGAAGGGAGGAAGGAAGGACGGAGGGAAGGAAGGAAGGAAGGAAGGAAGGAAGGAAGGAAGGAAGGAAGGAATCAGATCAAAGTTTATTTTCTCCAGCATTGTGTCCCATAATCTGGTAGCAATAGCAATAGCACTTAGACTTATATACTGCTTTATAGGGCTTTACAGCCCTCTCTAAGCGGTTCACAGAGTCAGCATATTGCCCCCAACAATCTGGGTCCTCATTTTACCCACCTCGGAAGGATGGAAGGCTGAGTCAACCTTGAGCCGGTGAGATTTGAACCGCCGAACTGCAGCTAGCAGTCAGATGAAGTAGCCTGCAGTACTGCACTCTAACCACTGCGCCACCTCGGTACCACTGGGAAGTTCACAAATGGGGCACAGCTTCAATTAGCCCCATCTACTCATGTTCACATTTGGAACCAAGATACATACAGCCTTTGAAACATACATATCCGCGATGCTATTCCTCTTCAGAGTTGGCAATATTAGGCATTATTCTCATGTTTATGGAGATTCTCAGTCATCCAGGTCATGGTTGTCCCAAAGGTGCTTTTCAAAAGGCATCTGGACTTCCTTTGTTGTTGTTGTTGTTGTTGTTTTTCCTTGAAGATGTTTCGCTTCTCATCCAAGAAGCTTCTTCAATTCATCAGAACTGAGGAAACTTCTTGGATGAGAAGCAAAACGTCTTCAAGGAAAACAACAACAACAACAAAGGAAGTTCAATTGCCTTTTGAAAAGCACCTTTGGGATACTATTCTCATGCCTTGTAGCCATTATTTTTCCTTACAGAATGTATTCTTCCTTTTCTGGCAAGAGGACATTTCATGCAGAGAGCAATAAAAGAAACCCAAGCCACAACAATCTTATTTTTTTTTAAAAAAAAATCAATTCAGATCACTATTAACTCATTGAAACCGAAAACATGGCCCTCTTCTTAAAAGGAGAAAGGAAGTCTTTTTCCTGTACGCTCAACTAAGATCTCAGAAAATCATATTAATAGAATAATCATACCATTTTCATTAAAAACAAATTATTAGAAGGAGAAAAGAAAACCACAATAATAAACATGGAAAAGCTCCCAGAACCTTACCACTTGTTGCCTGAAGTTTGGCAAACCTGTGCTAATCTTGGTTTTTCAATCACAGCATTGAGCAGGAGGAAAAACCCTGTTGGTTTTAGAAGTGACAGCCAGGAGAAGATAGGAGCAGTAGTGGGTTCTAAAACCCTTTACTACCGGTTCGTGTGCGTGCGCAGAAGCGTCCCGGGTGGGTGGGCGGAGCCTGCCACCACCGCCGCTACCAGCTCTAAGAACCGGGCCGAACCGGGAGCAACCCACCGCTGGATAGGAGATTTATTTCACAAAAGAGATATGCATTTAGACCTTTAGTCAAATAGGAGAGATTTAAATTAGGTATTTAATCCATCTCCCTAATCCTTAGAAATACACTGGATTCACATAAAATGGTAAACCCTACCAGTACTGCCAGGTTAACAAAGAAGTTCCTGTATTTTCTTCCTACATATGCTATATCCAATCAAATCAATCAGAGATTTGCCTAGCATTTTTAGTCTAGTCCAGTGATGGCAAACCTTTTCGGCACCGAGTGCCCAAACCAGAATGTGTGTGCATGTGTGCGCGCCAGAGCACCGGAAACCTGAAGACCAGCTGGTCGGCGTGCACATGCCTGTTTTTTGGCCGGTTTTGGCCGTTTTGGGGGCTGTTTTCAAGCCGTTTTGGGGGCTGTTTTCAAGCCGTTTGGGGGGCTGTTTTCAAGCCATTTTTCGGGCCATTTTCAGGCCGTTTTCTGGCGCTCCGGCACCTGCGAAGACCAGCTGGCGTGCCGGAAACCAGAGGAGCAGCTGGCAACGGCGTGCGTGCCCACAGAGAGGGCTCTGCATGCCACCTGTGGCACACGTGCCATGGGTTCGCCATCACGGGTCTAGTCTAATGTGTTGGAGAAAACCAGTTCTATTACTATTATCTTTTTCATCTTTCCTACTACAGTACTTTCTCTTATTGGTGTCATTATGATTATTATTACTCTGTTGTTTTACATGTACACTGAGACCTTATGCACTGGAGGCAAATTCCTTGTGTGTTTAATCACACTTGGTCAAATAAAGTATTCTATATAAACGTACATACAGATTCTAAAATTTAAAAGAAATCGTGACTACTTATGATGTCCTATGCTTACTGATATGTTTTACTGGAGTCTTGTCCAACAAGATTTATAGAAACATGTGAAAATTATAGTCTCTAGCTGTCCCTTAAATACTAAGAGTAATCTGTTCAAGGAATTGAGACCTCCCTCTCCTGTCTCTTCCATTCTGTCTCTTTCAAGAAACCTTATGAAGATATGGCATGCATGCTTGCCAGCTGATCCTAGTATACCTTCTAGAAATATAAATATGAGAAAAAAGGATGCATTGAACCTCTGTGGTCTTTGAAGGTTGCTGGGCTCAATTCCACCAACTAGTAATGGACAGGATACAAAGCTGAAGGCATTTGAAGATCAACTCCTGGAAACAGTAGGTTATATACCCTGTTACAGTGGTGAAATCCAAATTTTTTTTACTACTGGTTCTGTGGGCGTGGCTTGGTGGTCGTGGTGTGGCTTGGTGGGTGTGGCTTGGTGGGCATGGCAGGGGAAGGATACTGCAAAATCTTCATTCTCACCCCACTCCAGGGGAAGGATACTGCAAAATCTCCATTCCCACCCCACTCCTGAGGGAAGGATATTGCAAAATCTCCATTCCCACCCCACTCCTGGGGGAAGGATATTGCAAAATCTCCATTCCCACCCCACTCCAGGGGAAGGATACTGCAAAATCCCCATTCCCTCCCCACTCCTGGGGGAAGGATTTTGCAAAATCCTCATTCCCTCCCCACTCCTGGGGGAAGAATACTGTAAAATCTCCATTCCCACCCCACTGTGGGGCCAGCCAGAGGTGGTATTTGCCGGTTCTCCGAACTACTCAAAATTTCCGCTACCGGTTCTCCAGAACCTGTCAGAACCTGCTGGATTTCACCCCTGCCCTGTTGTACCCATTGTACATTGTAAAGAAGGGTGAGGCTTTGGTCACATGGTTGTGGCTGCCATATTGACTTATTTTGATCCTCTCCCTGCTGACACCCCTGTAAGGAAGCCTTCTCTTTAGAACTATTGCTCATGTATTTTAGTAGAATGTTACTTTTCCTCATCCTTATTTTCCTCGCTATATATGAGAAGAAGGGAAGGGGAGAGGGGAAGGGAGGGATGAGGGGAGGGGAGGGGAGGAGAGGGGAGGAGAGGAGAGGTGAGGAGAAGAGAAGAGAAGAGAAGAGAAGAGAAGAGAAGAGAAGAGAAGAGAAGAGAAGAGAAGAGAAGAGAAGAGAAGAGAAGAGAAGAGAAGAGAAGAGAAGAGATTACAAGAAACAGAATTGGCTTCAGATGCAACCAGTCTCATGGTTGGTTCAGTGAAAATCTACTTTCTGTTCCCTCTTTCTTCTTCCCAAATGGAAATAAGAAATAAAGGGGAGTGGAGGAATAAACAGGTCGAGGGGGGGAAAGCCAGCCAAAACTGCCATAGCAATCCATTATAGAACCCGAAAGCCTGATTCCTGCTTATTGTTATCGTATTTCACAGCTAAAATACTTACTCACTTTTAAACTGATCCTCTTTTTTCGCCATTCCTGTTTCTGAGGCCAGGATGTAAGACCCGTGTCCTCTCCCTCCCTCCTCTCCGTCTTTTATCCAGAGCCTTGCTCTTTCGCACACAACATCAGGGTTGTCATATCTGAGGAATTATTAAAATAAGATGAAGGCAGCCATTGCGGGGGGGCGGGGAACACGGCTTTGAGACGGCGTCCTCGGGAGAGACACGCCAGCTCAATCTCATTAGTCGGTGCCGGGAATTGTCCTAGCCACCAGGTTCAAGGTGATGAAAAATTAGGCTGTTTGGCCTTCCCTCATTCCGTATGCGGCGCACACCTCTCCCTACCCATGAACACCAAATTACATTGAACCTGGGGAGTCTAACTCCATTAATTTTAAATGGAAGATTAATTTAACAATATGCGGCAGATATTTGTTACAAACCTATCATGTACAAGTGACGTTTGGCCATAAATTGTAGTGACTCACAACTGGCCAGTGACTTGGGCTCAAATAAATCAGATGCCATTTGCACATAATTGCTGTTCTTTAAAGTTGGGGAGAAAGAGCGTATGTGTGTGAGAGAGAAAGAGAGAGAAAGAGACAGAGAGACAGAGAGAGAGAGGGAAGGAGAGAGAGAGAGAGAGAGAGAGAGAGAGAGAGAGAT
>QLTV01002115.1:1853551-1876366 GCA_003457575.1 Thermophis baileyi | reverse complement strand
GGGGGGGGGGGGGGGAGGGGGGGGGGGGGGGGGGGGGGGGGGGGGGGGGGGGGGGGGGGGGGGGGGAGGAAGGAAAGGGAGGGAGGAAGGAAGGAAGGAAGGAAGGAAGGAAGGAAAGAAAGCATTAAAAGGGGAAAAAGAGAGATGTCCCAAAGATTGGAGAAAGGAACCACTAAGGAGAAATCAAATGGATTACTTGACCGCTCCAATAAGTTCCATTATAACACCAATGCAAATTGTTCGCCTTAAGCTGGGAGCAATTCACGTTCACATTTGAACCCCTGAAGTAAATGATTAAGTACAGCTATATTAGCTTTTTTGAAAAGACACTTATTTCCTTATTCCAGGCATATAGAGCAATTATACCACTTTTCCATGTTGAGAACTGATTGTTCGTTAACACAGTTCTGGTAAAAATGTAACACAGTACAGTTTTAACCTTGGAGGAGTGAGGGAAACTTGTTCCTGTTTATGTGTTTGTGTGTGTGCATGTGTGTGTGTGCACATCACTCTCATGTTAGTACTTCAGATAGAATATATCTCCCATTAATCTAAATGCAAAATCTGCTTTTAGCCTTCAGAAAAAAAAAAGTTTCTAAACAGAAACTTGAAAAAAAAATGCTAAACACATTTTTTTTAAAAAAAAATGTTCTTTAGATAACTAAAGCTTTGGAGATCTTATATTCATTTTGAAGAAATGAACATTTAATGGTTCCCAGAGGAATAGCTACTACAAGAATATCTAAGTTTATAATGTGGGTGGCATAGAAATTAAGTTTGTGTAAACTCTTTAATCAGATGTGAAATTTTCCCCGGGGCATAAAATGGGAGGTTTGCAAGACCCTTCTCTATCTGGCCTTATTTAAATTTAAAATAATATATTGATACACTTCCATTCTCAAGGAGTCAGACTCCTCATCTATCTAGGTATTTTCTGTACCTGTTTGATCTCAGCTAGCCTACACATGCGTTTGTGTGAACACATCTATGCCTTCAAGTCACTCTTGATTCCTGTCAACTGCATGGGCAACTCCCCTCAGTTTTCTTGGCAAGGTTTTTCAGGGGTGGTTTTGTCATTGTCTCCTTCCTAGGGCTGAGAGGGAGTGACTGGCTTCATGTCCAAGGTAGGACTAGAACTCATGGTCTTCTGGTTTCCAGTCTATTGCAACAACAACTACACCAAACTGGTTGTCAGGCTATCAACAGATAAAACTAATTTACATCATTTACCCAAGGATCTCCATGACAGGTAGTCTTCAACTTACAACCACAATTGAGGCCAACATTTCTGTTGCTAAGTGAGATAGTTAAATGAGTTTTGCCCCTATTTTACAACCTTTCTTGCCACAGATGTTAAGTGAATCATTGCAGTTGTTAAGCTAGTAACATGGTTGTTAAGTAAATTTGGCTTCCCCCTTGACTTTGCATGCTAGACAGTCACAAAAGGTGGCCTCATGACCCCAGGACACTGCAACCACCATAAATATGAATCAGTTGCCAAACATCTGAATTTTTTTTATCACGCGGCCACGGGGATGCTCTAATTGTCGTTAAGTGGGAAGAACGGTCATAAGTCACTTTTTTCAGTGCCGTTGTAACTTCGAATGGTCACTAAAAGGATCTGAGGTGATGCAGAGGTTAGAATGCAGCATTGCAGGCTAACTGGCTAACTCTGCCCACTGCCAGGAGTTTGATCCTGATCGGCTCAAGGTTGACTTCCATCCTTCCGAAGTCGGTCAAATGAGGACCCATATTGTTGGGGGCAATATCCTGACTCTGTAAACTGCTTAGAGAGAGTGGTAAAGCTCTGTGAAGCGGTATATAAGTCTAAGCCAGTGGTTCTCAACCTTTCTAATGCCGCGACCCCCCTGCGACCCCCCCGCCGCCGCCGCGACCCCCCCCCCCCCCCCCCCCGGCGGAGAGGAGACTTCACCCAGACGCCGCCATTTGGGTTCTTTTACCCTCTGCGCATGCGCAAAGCATTCTGCGCATGCGCAGAGGATAGAAGAACTCAAATGGCGGCGTCCGGGCTACCAGCTGTCCGGCGACCCGCAGCACGGCCGAACCGGGACCTTTTCACCCCTGCAGTGACGATGGCAGCAAGATGGCGGGCTAACGCACACGGCGACCCCTGTGAAATGGTCGTTCGACCCCCAAAGGGGTCGCGACCCACAGGTTGAGAACCGCTGGTCTAAGCGCTATTGCTATTTCTAAATGAATAGTTGCAAGTCAAGAACTTCCTTTCAAATGTCCAGCTTCATAAGTTTTTGTAACAAGCCATAACATCATCTCATGGACCATGATCCTATTATGAAAATGATGCAAATTATATAATTTCCATCGATCAATACGGGACAGGAACAGGACTAAGCTATTTGCAGGACTGCCTCTCCCTGAAATATTGCCATCAAATGGGACTTAGGAAAAATGGATTATTTTTTTTAATTTTCTTTATTGATTTTCCATTTTAAACATCACAATGCTTTTACACAAATCTACACCCATTTTTGTACATTGTTATTTAGTTTGTATAATTTCTACATTATTTATTCATATTTATAAGATCTTACATCCTCGTCCCACATTGTCTCTCAGACTTTCCTTTTTTTCTTGGTCCAATCATACTATTTTGTCCATACTTCATAATATTCCGAATCAACGAAATCAGTAGCTTATAAGGAAAATTACTACAAAATGTTCTACAGGTGGCATTTGGCCCCAACGAGATTGGCTAAGATATATCCAAATTTAAATCTGGCTTGTTGGAAATGCAAGAAAGACTTAGGCACCTTCTTTCATATGTGGTGGATGTGTCCTGAAGCGAGAAGGTCCTGGAAGAAAATATATAATTGGCTGCAAGGTATAACAGGAAGAACAATAGAATATACACCGGAATTTTTCCTATTAGGAATAATTAGAAAACATTACACTAAGAATATTAAATACTTAATATTGCATATTGTGATGACGGCAAGGATTGTGTATGCACAATATTGGAAGAACATTCAAGCGCCCTCGGAGAATGCAATAATGGCAAAGATATATGAATGTGCCGAGATGGACAGATTAACTATTGAACTAAAAGGAAAAATGGCATTTTTATAGCTGATCTTCTCTTATGGAACATCCTTCCTCATAGCAATGCTATGCACCCACTCTCTTAGCCTTCTGGAAGGCCATTAAAACTTGGCCCTTCACCGAGGCACTGGGCTAAAGGGATAGAGCCTACAGACAGTTGTTCAGGTATCCTGCGTGGTTGACTGAGACCCTGGGTTTTAAATTTTTATTATGTGTTTTTATCCTTTTTGTAGTTCAATTGCTATGGTGAGCCTCCCAGAGTTAAGATGAACATCCATACAAAATATTTTAAATGAATGCAGATAATAAGAGATGGACAGATTTAGGAGATCCTTCAGATAAGCAGGGCTTAAGTCATTTAGAACTTCCAAGATCAATAGCAACATTTAAACATTTGTCCAGTAAGGAATTGGCAACCAGTGAATCTCTTTCAATGGGCATCAGGTGATCCTTATATTGTACTTTGTACCAGTTAGCAATCAAACTGCTGCATCGTTTTGCAACTTTTCAGAAAATAAGCTTACATATATAGTAACTCTCTGGACTGCTGGTAGCCCTCAACTTATATCCATTCGTTTAGCAACTGTTCAGTTATAACAGCACTGAAAAGTGATTTAGAACTTGTCCTTGAACATTGAAGCATCCTCAAGGCCATCTGATCAATATTTTTATTTATTTATTTATTTGTCAAGCGTATATATGATTACGAACAAAGTATAAACAGAGTATAAACATGTTTGTGAATATATAAGTACAAGCATGATTATGAGTACAAGAAATTTTACAAATATATGGGTACATTAGGACAGGGACGGTAGGCACGCTGGTGCGCTTATGCACGCCCCTTACAGACCTCTTAGGAATGGGGTGAGGTCGACGGTGGACAGTCTAAGGTTAAAGTTGTGGGGGTTTGGGGAAGAAACTACAGTCGGGTAATGTATTCCAGGCATTGACCTGGAATAAATATTTAATAAATTAAATATTTGGGCATTTGGCAACTGGCATGTATTTATGATGGTTACAGCATCCCAGGGTCATGCGATTTCCATTTGTGACCTTCCCAGCCAGCTTCTAATAAGCAGAATAACAGAGTTGGATGGGACCTTGGAGGTCTTCTAGTTCAACCCCCTGCTCAAGCGGAAACCCTATCCCATTTCAGAGAAGTCATGGTCCAGTCTCTTCTTCAAAACTCTGGCACTGGACTAGAGCTGAGAAAATTATAAAAAAGTCCCAGATCAATCTTGGATGACTTTTGAACTGGTTTCAGAAGAGTTCGGCGACAGAAAGTCTAGAAGACCTCTAGAATTGTAGAAGACCACTGAATTATACAATAGATTTCCCTGAATGTTTAAGCACAGTTCCTGACATCGCCAGTGCAACGGAATACATAATTGATGAAATGTACATCTCTTGCAATAGGTTGGGATGAGAACATTTCTTTAAGAAAAAAACAAACGACACGTTCAGGCAGAAATAGAGCAAAACCAGAGGTGCAAATGCGCAAAAGGGACAAGGCCAAGAAAAGCCTGCACTTGTTCATCCCTACCTATAACCCCACTGCTATTGTGATTTATGATACTCGGCTGAAAGAAAAGTCCCACCTTCAAGGTATGAGGATTCACTCCAGGGGTGGGTTCCTCCCGGTTTGGACCGGTTCTCCTGAACCGGTAGCGGCCCGCTGGTGACATCACAATGACGTCACCGAACCGGATCGGTCAGTGCCGGTCTGTGGGGGCTGCCATCTTTTTTTTTTTGAATTTTTTTTTTCTTCGGCCTGCGCAGCCGACTTCTGGCACTGTGCATGCGGTCGCCATCTTTCTTTTTTTTTTGGCTTTTTTAAAATTTTATTTTATTGGATTTTTTGTTACTGCGCATGCGCGCGCGCGCAAAGCGCATGCACGCCTACAAGGCGCGCCCACGAGGTGCGGGAGGGAGCGAACCGGCAGTGAGGTAAGTTGGAACCCACCCAATTCACTCCCACAGGAAAGAGAGGAGCCAAGGTTTTTGCCCAAAGCAAATGAAAACACCTTCAGCTCCCCTCCCCACTGCTTAATAAATCGCTAAATATTCAAAAATGCCAGCCACCCAAGAAGGCATCTGCCACAGAATGCTTCGGATGAACCGTAACTCATTATTTTGACAAGTTCCTGGCTTGACACGGAGTGAGGGGGACCTGGTGTGAAAGATTTACCAGACCAAGGTTGGCTCTATCAGACAACGCAAAATGAAAGGGAAGTTTGGTGTCAACAGAGCACACATGGTTTTTCCTCAGCAAAATGGCCAGACCCCTTGATGGTGTAATGAGTTACACATGCAGGCCAATAACTGGTTGTCAGTTCAATTGCGCATCTCCGACATGATGCAATCAACGAGCAGATGGCTCTGTTAAACATCGTCCGTGTGGATACGCCAAAAGAGACAGTCACACCGCGGTGCCGAAAATTTGGCCTGTTTTTCATTCAGCTGGATGGAAAGGAAATTGCTTTCTTTTCCTCTTTTTTCTTTTTTTTTTCCTCCTTTCCCAGGGGATAGGAAAAAGTTGATGAAATTATCATGGGTGAGATGTGGAAATCTGGCACAAGGTACCTGAGGAATATATTAAGGATCATCAGGCTGTCCTAAACATCAATCAATCATTGCATGGTTGGTTCTCCACCCTCTATGACTTCCATTCAATCCTTGAGAATAAATTTACTTCCCTGTTTTCGTTCCCACCCAGATTTGGCCTCTCCATGCAGGGAGGATATGTGGCAGGTTCTTACTCCAACTGAAGTGAGCGAAACCATTGCCCAATTCAGCACATTCTTAGTGGTCCTTCTGACCCTTTGGAGCAACTTGCCTTCTGAGATAAAGCTAAGAGTTACCTCTTGATAAGGCATTAAACGCCTTATTTTTCCACAGCACATTTGTGTTCTGTTGATAAAAGGAGTACTTTGCAGTGGTTAGATGAGATCAGAGATTAGAGAAGGCATAGAAATTAGATTAGATTCAGAACTATTTTTATTTTACAGTTTCTTTTCTTACTTGCTATTACATTTTCTTGTAAATTGCCACAAGTCTTCAGTGGTCTACTTTCTTTCCCCCAAAATTAGGAAGTGTGAGCCAAAGGGAGGTTGTAACATGAGGGTAAGGATAAATGAAAACAATAGCATGGCCATTATTTGCCATGAACATTTTTTTTAAATTGTCTTAATTTGCAAAGGAACATATTTAAGTAAAAGCAATGGATGCAACTCAAGTGTTCTTTTGGCTTACTTTCACACAATCTTGCTGTCCTGATTGCTAAATATAGTCAGCACCATTCTCATGTAGGAATAGATGGAAATGCTGAACATGTTTTAACTGCTGCGAGGTGGCGCAGTGGTTAGAGTGCAGCACTGCAGGCTACTTCAGCTGACTGCTAGCTGCAGTTCGGCAGTTCAAATCTCACCGGCTCAAGGTTGACTCAGCCTTCCATCCTTCCGAGGTGGGTAAAATGAGGACCCAGATTGTTGGGGGCAATATGCTAACTCTGTAAACCGCTTAGAGAGGGCTGTAAAGCACTATGAAGCGGTATATAAGTCTAACTGCTATTGCTATTGCTAACTCCTGTAAACCATCCTGCAGAATTGTGATGGGGTTTAAATGAAATCTATATATATAAAAGCCAAATGCCACTCACGCATCATCACAAAATCTCCAGAACCGTAGAGCCTACAAACTTGAAATTTGGCACGTATGTTCCTCTTGGCTTCTAGGTGCTCACTAAGAAAGGATTTTTTGAAATGACCATCAGATCATTAGTTATTTCTTATATTATTATTAACACGCTCTGATGCTAAGGAGTTAGATGTTCTACTCCCCCTCCCCACCTGAAAAGAACTCTGTTCCAACTGCCAGTGGGTGTGGCCAACACGTGACTCATCCGGCCTGCGGGCTGGGAGTTTAGACATTCTACTCCATGCTAAGGAGTTCAGTTTCGTAGCGAAGCACGGGTATCCAGCTACTAGTAAATAAATATAAGCCTTTCACAATAGAGAACAAAGAACAGTCCCCAAACTCTTCCCTAAATCCAGCCATGGCCTTGTGTTGTTTGGCCTCACTTACAGGGCTGATGAAAAGCATTAAGCGGAACCCTGTTTTATAGGCAGTCCTCGACTTATGACTACTATTGGGACCAGCATTTCTGTTGCTAAGCCAGGCAGTTGTTAAGTGAGCCATGCCCAATTTTCTTCCCATGGTTGTTAAGCGAATCACTGCTGTTGTTAAGTGAATCATGCAGTCATTAACCAAATCCCCACTGACTTTGTGTGTCGGAGGTCAACCTGAAAGGTCACAAATAGTGATCACATAACCCTGGGATGCTGCAACCATGGTAAATACATGTTGGTTGCCAGCGCCTGAATTCTGATCACATGATCATAAGATGCTACGATGGTTATAGGTGCAACGACCAGTCTTAAATCACTTGTATTAGTCCTGTAAGTTCAAACAGTGGCTAAACGAATGATTACAAGTTAAGGATTATCTCTACTCACTGTTGTGATAAGGAAAGAGGCAGAAAGAACTTTTTTTCTTATCAGCACAATAAAGTGCATTTTTCCCTTTCCTTGGGATGAAAAAAAAATATTTCAACATAAACTCTAATACCCTATAGCCAAATTTTACTAGGTCTTGGCTATGCCACCAGGCAGAAGTTCCAGCTTTAAGGTGGAACAATTTCAGGGTTATGACTAATGGATTCCCAGGCTTCATTTTTTCTCCCATTTAGGTAATTTTACCATTTTCCTTTTCTCTTCTACTTTTTCACAGGTACATTGATCTCATGATATTCCCACAGAGAAGTGAATGAATGAACACATCCCACACATTCTCCAAGATCGATATACCTTGAGAACAGTGCTTAAAACTGATGTACAGCTGGTAGCACAATTCCCTAGTGTGTTGATATTTCTGCTCCAAATATATATATATTGCAATACAGTTGCACTAATCAAAGACGATTAGTGACTGAAGTCCAAAGTGTATGATGAATGGTTGTGGGAACTGGGTAGGACAAGAATTAGCAGGCAGAAGTTCATCAAAGAGAGATCCAACCTAGAATTAAGGAGCAATTTCCTGATAGTGAGAACAAATAATCTTGTCTCCAGAAGTTGTGGGTGCTCCATCACTGGAGGTTTTCAAGAAAAGATTGGATGGCAATTTGTCCAGGACAGTATAAGAATTCCTCCCTTGGGCAGCTATGCTGGCTGGAGAATTCTGGGAGTTGAAGTCCACAAGTCTTAAAGTTGCCAAGTTTGGGGACCCCTGGACTAGAAGACTTCCAAGGTCCTTTCCAGCCCTGTAATTCTGTGATTCTATGATACTTTAAGGTTTGTCAGGGATGTTTTTCTGGAGATAAACCAGAACCCTCAACTAATTTGTGTTTAAACTGAAAGTTTTAAAGAAGAGATTGTATAACCACTTGACTGCAATGGTATAAGGTCTCCTGCTAGAGCAGGGGATTGGACTAGAAGACCTCGAAGATCCCTTTCAACTCTGTTATTCTGTATATTCTATGTAATACATTTTGGTAACTTGGTGTTTTCTAAATTGTTCTGTGCCAAATCCTTTTCAGGTATTATCTAACTACTAACCCACATTTAGACACCCCTCCCAAAAGGTAGCAGATCCCTGCTTAAAGTGTATTTGTGTGTGTGTCCTTTGCACCTTGATAATGCAAATGGTAGGACCTTGTGTTGACACTAGGGTCTATCAAGAATAGGTTGGAGGCCACAGGACGTCCTTCCTTGATACATCTACTTAGCCTACCAATTGCACCTCTTCTTGGACAAGGAAACACTTGAGACAATAACACCTTCGTCATCTTTCAATTAGACTACCACAATTCTCTTTATGTGGGGCTTCCCTTGAAGACAATGCCAAAGCTGCAGCTGGCAGGGACTCTTATGGATGTTAGCCAATTCAGCAACCTAGCATCCAACTTGGAAGAGCAGCAGGACTTACCAGGAGGTTAGAAAGTGCTGGTGGTTATCTATAAAGCCCTATATCACTTGGGCCTTTGTGATTGAGGTCGTCTTCTCCACGTTGAATCTGCCCACCCCATATAAGTCTAGAAAGAAAAGGAATATGTGCCAGTTGCCCTTCCCAGAAAAAAAAATCAGGAGTTGGGATAGATCATAATCTCATGGTCTTCCTGAGTTCAGATATCCATATGTCCTTTAGATAAACTCTCAAGACATTCCTCTTTGGGAAGACATTCAAAGTACCTGTTTTTGTATGTATTAGCAATAGCAATAACATGTATAAATAGAATAGAATAGAATAGAATAGAATAGAATAGAAGAATCAGGGCTCAGAGAGTGCTAGTCTGATGGAGCAGCCTCAGCTGGGTTGATCTGACAAGCGACAGGCTGAGACTGAGCGAGGCGAGCTGCAGCAAGTTGGCCAGGAGACTCCAGGCAAGGGCCAGGAACAACTGCCACCCATTAGCAATGAGGAGGAGATGAAGTCCACACTTCCTCCCGATCCAAGGACACGTAGAGCAGAGAGGGGACATGCACAACATTGGTCAGCTAGGCCAGGGTGTCCAACCTTTTGGATCTCAGGGACCATCAAATTCATAATTTTAAATCCCGTGGACCACTGTGGGGGGGGGGGGAAGGATCAGCCGCCTTTTGGGCCTACCTGTCTGCTTCTGCGAGGCCTCTGGGTGGGAGGCCCGAGAGAAAGTGCCTGGTCCAGGCACACAGCCTGGAAACCTCTTTTGTGTTCCTTCTCTCAAGAAGCTTGGTCAATCTGAGTGAAGGAAAACGAAGACAGGCAGACTGACAGTGGCTTGCTGATGCTGGTGGGAAAGTCAGTCCCATATTCCAGAGCTGTAGTAGTCACAGGACTGGCCCTTTGGTCATCCCGGAGCAACTCCTCCACCCGGGTGCACTGGCCTGCCAGGCACTGCATGCCGAGCTGCTCCGGGATGACCAAAGGGCCAGTCCTGTGACTACTACAGCTCTGGAATATGGGACCGGCCCGTAGTGGGGCTGGAAATCTCCGCCATAGGGGGTGGCACGTGCAATTTGCAACTTTGCAGGTGGTTCAACATGCAAAAAGGAGTGCAGCGCTCACCGGCTGGAACGAGGTAATAGTACTGTTGCGGCGGCGGGGGGGGGCGGCCCAAGCGGCGGTGGCGATGGCTGGAAGGTGCGGGAGCAAAGCGCTACTTGCATTTGCGCGGCATCAGCATTCCGCCTTTGCCGCGGTATATTTGCGTCAGCTGGTGGCGCCAAGGCAGCCCTCGTCTCCTGCCGCTTGGGGCTCAGAGCAGTAAACCGCATCCGGGAAGCACTACAGCAGAGAGAAGCAGCCGGAGTCAACCCTAGCTTTGCTGTCCATTGCGAACGCTAGATTAGCCCCCTGCAAACTCTCATCTCTCGAGGAGTCCGGCCGAAGTTTCCCGTGCCGCTTCAGCGAGCACTCGAGAAACAAGAGTTTGCAGGGGGCACATCTAGGACACTTCTCTCCGCTAACAGGCGGCCAAGCTAACTGCCTGAAAGACTCCATCCTGTCCTGGGAGTCAAAGCGCTGAAGCATGAGCGGCTCGGGAACTTCGACCGGGCTCCTCGAGAGAAATACAAAGATTTCTCTGCGGACCACCAAAATTTTCTCACGGACCACCGGTTGGTGACCACTGCTTTACAGCCCTTTCTAAGTAGTTTACAGAGTCAGCCTATTGCCCCCAACAATCTGGGTCCTCATTTTACTGACCTCGGAAGGATGGAAGGATGAATCAACCTTGAGCTGGTCAGGATCTCCTGGTTTAACATTTTTATTGAGTTACAACTCCTGGCAGTGGAATGCAGAGTTAGCCTGCAATACTGCATTCTATCCACTGCGCCAACACAGACAATATGTATTGCTTTTAACATAGGTTATTAAGGATGCTTTAAAAACTGTACATGTTTTAAGTCACCTTGAGACATCTGAAGAGGCTCCAGACGAGTGTTGGTGGATGGATAATCATATAAATCAATAAAACAGAGTGACTGTGGTTTGTGAACTCCTAGCAACAACTACCTCTCTAATCACACTGGGAAGTAGCGCTGTTGTAAGGAGATTCTCCAAGGTTGGAAAAGAAAAAGCCGCCTTTCAAAACATGGCAGATAAAAGAGTAGATGGACATTTCATTTCACCCTTATCTCTTAAGCGAGGCATCAGTCCATCTGTAATGGATTCTGTAAGAAAGAAATTCAAACGATACAGAGACCTTAATGAAATTGCTAAAAAAATGAGAATTGAAGTAGACTTATCTGGTTTGTGAGATTCTGTGACATAAACCTTTTCTCCTGGCATTAAATTTGATTAATGTTTCCTCGCTTCGTTGGCTATGTGCTGCTATTAGAAACTTGCCAGCTATGGAAGTGGATTCCTGCACAACGTAAAGGGTTACTGTTGATGTTCCCCCAGATTTCTTCTAACCTTTATTTTCTATGTTCCTATAAGATGCTTTCTCTCCACCGCTTTCCACCTGAGGCTCCACGTACTGGAAAATCAAGATGCTAAGCCAAATTGCAATTGCATTCTTGACTGTGCCAAGTTCTTTTCTATGTTTGAGGACAAAGTTTGAAAACTAACACTACAGGTAGTCTTTGAATTACAACAGTGCATTTAGTGACTGTTCAAAGTTACAACGGCACTGTAAAAAGTAATTTATGATCGTTTTTCACACTTACGACCATTACAGCATCCCCATGGTCACATGATCAAAATTCGGACACTTGGCCAACTGACTCATTTTTATGATGGTTGCAGTGTCCCGGGGTCATGTGATTATATTTTGCGATCTTCTGACAAGCAAAGTCAATGGGGAAGGAAGTTTTTTTTTTATGTTGGGGACAAAAAACATGGACTTATAGCAACTGCACACAACCTTCTGGGCTACCCAACCCTCCCCATAATTGTCTGTTGTGGTGACATCAATGAGCACTATGAAGATTAAAGTCCTTTCAAGTGGTGATTTGAATTTGTGGAACTAAAATCACCAGTACCCATCCTTTAACCTACCAAGATTGAACAAGGAGGCCTCAAACTTCCAACTGTTCCATGTAATCTTCCCATCATGATAGCAATAGCAATCGCACTTAGACTTATATACCGCTTTACAGTGCTTTACAGCCCTCTCTAAGCGGTTCACAGAGTCAGCATATTGCCCCCAACAATCTGGGTCCTCATTTTACCCACCTCGGAAGGATGGAAGGCTGAGTCAACCTTGAGCCGGTGAGATTTGAACCGCTGAACTGCTAAACAGTCAGCTGAAGTAGCCTGCAGTACTGCACTCTAACCACTGTGCCACCTCAACTCATGATGTCCTTGGTGTTTTCTGAGCTTGGTTGCTTTCTTGTACATGTTTCATTATCCAACTACGTAAAAATCATCAGTGCTAGCACAGTAAACTAGTTGGGCAATGAAACATCTACAAGCAGACAACCAAGCTCAGAGAGCACCAAGGACCCCGAAATTCAACTCTGAGCTACAAATATTCTCTTCCACCCATGCACTAAGGTCCACTTGCCACTGTGTGCTCTGAAAAAGCAAGTGAGTGGATCGCATGGGGAAGTTGAACATCAACAGCACCTCTGGGCACAAATTCTACAAAGATTCCTAAGCCACACTGTGAAAGCCTTACCATTTTCCATCAGGTTGGCTGGGGGATTCTGGGCATTGAAGCCCACAGGTCTTCAACCTTTGGAAGAGGGAGAATTTGCAACCAAAGCAAAGGGCTTAGAACAAAAATAAATGCATGGTTGCATTGCCCTCTACAGCTCAGTTGCTTTGGTTGCCTCCCACCATCCTTTCCTTCCCTTTTTCTGCAAAGGATGTTTTTCATTCTGCCCTCCCTCAGCCCCTGCTCTTGTTCCCGCTCATCGTTAACCATGGCATTGGCATTGTCAAACAATTTTGCGGTGACAGTGCGTCTCTGGCAATGTTAGACCACTGTCAACAAGCCCTGAGTAACCAGGGTTGACAACGTATTACAGTTCTGCCATAAGTAATTATTGTCTTGCCCAAACAACAATGGCAGCTAAATTATAGGAGAGTATCTGATAGCGTATGGATTAAATTGCCAAAGCTAAACAAAACAAAACAGGAGAATAAGATGGCAGAGATTTCTGAAAGGGGAGGAAAAAGTGCTTTTCTTTTCTGAGTTCTTCTCTGGACACATCCTACTGGTTTGGTCTGAATTTAGAAATATCCTATCAAGAAAAGTCTATGTGATGTATTTCCCTTGGCAGGCATCATATATCTAAACAAGCATTTGGTTTACAAAGCTGAGTTATTTTCTTTCTAGCTCTTGTATATCCTACACTGTATTTTGGCTGTCAGGGCAAATTCTATTTATGCTTTAGAGCAGAGGTGTTCAACCTTGACAATTTGAAGACCCATGGACTTCGATGCCCAGATTCCCCAATCTAGTTATGCTATGCTATGCTACGCTATGCTACGCTATGCTATGGAATTCTGGGAGTTGAAGTTCACAGGTCTTCAAGTTGCCAAGGTTGGGCACCCCTGCTTTAGGGAGTTCCTATTGAGAGCCTCTGAAAAAGCTACAACCTGTCCTATAGGAATAAGCAAATAAGTGAGTCATGATGGTGCAGTGGTTAGAGTGCACTACTGCAGGCTACTTCTACTGACTGCCGGCTGCCTGCAATTTGGCAGTTCAAATCTCACTAGGCTCAAGGTTGACTCAGCCTTCCATCCTTCCAAGATGGGTAAAATGAGAACCCAGATTGTTAGGGGCAAGATGCTGACTCTGTAAACCGCTTAGAGAGAGCTGTAAAGCACGGTATATAAGCCTAAATGCTATTGCTATGTGCTATTGCTATAAGCCCAGGAGACTAGACAAAAGGCAGATTGCTGGTGGTTGAACCTCTCTTCCCTCATTGGGGAAATTGAAATTTTACACCAGTTCTAGGGCTGTGTTGAGATAACCTACCGTGAGCTCTATGTTAGGAGTATGCCTTAGATCTGAGAACAGGTAAGTTACTTTAAATCCTAAAGATTTGAGATCCTACTTCTGGAACGTTCACCAATCTGCTGCCTTTCCCCCCCATCCTGACATCAGACCTCATCAGATTGAGAGACACAAAAGCTGGGGAGGTATTCACATCAGCTGGAGTTTAATTACAATATTAGATTTCCACCCAAAATCAGAGTTACAGATGAGGAAGTGGCGTGAATTCTAAACTCCTCAGGACACTTCTAGAAGTGCATGTCTACATGTAGTCCTCTACTTATAATCATTCATTTAGAGGAGCGCGGTGGCTCATGAAATTAAAACCCTGGGCTACCGATCGGCAGCCTTGTGTTCAAGACCTGTTGCTGCCGTGGGACGGGGTGAGCTCCCGTCACACATTCCAGCTTCCGCCAACCCAGCAGTTGGAAAGCGGGCGACCGCAAGTAGAGAAAAGGGTACCACTTTGGTGGGCAACTTCACAGGGATGTGAAAGGAGCTCCCCCATCTGGGCATCCCCCAGGCAACGGTGATGTCACCAGCAAATCCTTTCACCATGGAAGCACTGAAGTGGTTCTGACATGGAAGTATTAGTATTAGCATCTGTTCAATTTTGTAATGGTACTGAAAAAGGTGACTTATGACTGGTCCTCACACTTAGGACCATTGCAGCATCTCCATGGTCACGTGATCAAAATTTGGGCATTTTGGCAACCAGCATGTATTTACAATGGTCGCAGTGTCCAAGGGTCACATGATCACTATTCATGTTCTTCCCAGCTGGCTTCCGACAAGCAAAGTCAACAAAGGAAGTGGAATTCCCTTAATGACTGTGTAATTCACTTAACAACTGCAGCAGTTTGGTTAACAAGCATTGCAAAAATCAGTTTGTAAAATCTGGTGCGACTCACTTAACAACCACCTTGTTTAGCAATGGGAATTCTGGTCTCAGTTGTGGTCATAAGTTGAGGATTACCTGTAAGTTTTAGGTTAGTTATTTCCAGGGAGATCTTGATACAGAGTTAGCTGAATTTATGCTAAATCCAACTTTCTTCCATTCCAGAAGGAGGAATAATATTTGGGCTCATTGGTCTGTGTTTACGTGTGTGTGTGTGACTTTCTTTGGGGTTTTATATTTCTTTGAAATTATTTAGGACTAGCCTTAGTGCCAGCATTGTGGGCATCAGCAAGGGTTTCAGTATAGCCAAATCCATTTCCTCCCATGCCCAATTTGTGCCAACAAATCTTTCTGTTTCTTTTGCTGGACGATTTTAAATTCCAACAGGGCAAACTCTTCTCAGCCATCAGAAAACGGTGGAAGAAATTCAAATGTCATCTTAACCTCATCTAGCTGGCATAAGCTTTTAGTAAGGCTTATATTATTACAGTACGGTTGTTAACTTCTTCGCTCCCTTCCCAGTTTAATTATGTTTGCAATGCTACTTCTACTGCAGGTTTCCCTCTTAGTAACAGCCGTTTTTTAAAAGTCGTTTTCTCATACAGAATAAGCTACTATTTTTCAAGGCCCCTGAGGATTGTTTGGTCTTTGAAGTAGCATAGGTAGAATATTGATGCTTTTAAAAACTGGATCATATAAGAAATCAATCCAGACTTCTGATGAATGACAAGACTCAAATTATCATATTTGGGATACATTATACAAAGACCTCACTCTCTTGAGAAATCTACAATGCTGGGAAAGGGAAAAGAAAAGAGAAGGATGGCAAGCAGCAAGATGGATGGACTCATTTATAGCAGTGATGGGTGTTAGAAGACCTGAAGGACCAGTGCTGGGACAGATCTTACTGGAGAAGGTCCATCTATATGGTCAATAAGAGTTGAAGTGAACAAGATGGCATATAATCAATCAATGAATCAATAATTTTAAATTGCTCTTGTGTTTGTTGGTGGAGGAACCATCCTTGATGGTATACATTTTTTTCATTATTCTGAAATCTTCCTAGTTGCCCTTATTTTCCAGTCAGAATAACAAGAGTTGTAAGAGGCATTGGAGGTCTTCTAGTCCAACCCCCTGCTCAAGCAGGAAACCCTATACCATTTCAGACAAATGGTTGTCCAATCTCTTCTTAAAAACCTTCTGTGTTGGAGCACCCACAATTCAGAAATTCAGAGTCATGTCATTCCATTGATTAATTGGTCTCACGGTCAGGAAATTTCTCCTTAGTTCTACGTTGGGTCTTTCCTTGATTAGTTTCCATCCATCGCTTCTTATCCTGCCTTCAGGTGCTTTGGAGAATAGGTTGACCTCCCTCTTCTTTGTTGCAGCCCCTGAGATAGAACATCACTCTGGGAGAACTTTCCTCCTCATACTGTCTTTGTCAATTTCATGGAAATGTGAAAATCTAAGATGAAAGAACTCTAGTCTGAAAGACAGAGTATTCAACTCACCTTCTTGTCACATAATTCAGTTAGAGCAAAACCATGGCAATGTACTATAACCATCTCTTCTCTGCTTCTTAGAACTAAATCTGAATGCAGTTTCTTTTTCAACAAATTGAGTACAAACAAGTAGAAGAAAAATTACCGGATCATTTTTCCGCACAGTCTTATTGCATAGCTTAAATTGAAAAGAAAAAAAAAATGATTAACTTTAGAAGATCATTTACCCTTTCTGGTGCCAGTAAGGAGGAACATTGTAATTAGAACTTTTGCAGGAGAAGGGGAGAAAAGAGAAAGGTCTGCCATTATTTCTAGCTATAAACAGTTTGGTGCGGCTGTGGTTTATTAACCTAACATACTGCAAATCTAATTAAAAGTCAAATACACAAAACCCTCATCAAAATCCAAATGTTCTTTACAGAAACATCAAGGAGGATAGAAGGGTACGAGGAGCTATACCTCCAAGGTAATCAGAATGCATCTTCAGGGACTCATACCTTATTACTCGTGCCTCATTATCAGTACTCTGCGTAGTAAAACAACACCTAGAGACGGCATCATTAGCTTCCTACACCATCCATTATTGGAGAAAATGGAAATGCTGAAACAGAGGAGCTAAGCTGTAGGTATTGTTGAAGGAAGAGGGAGGGGAGCAAAAGAAGGGAAAATTAAAGTCATTGTTTCACAGTGTCCCCCAAAGAATGGCAAAATACTTCCCAGGTGGCCGGAATTCTTGCAAACATCTGGCCTCCATGGTGCTTTCAAGCTTGGTTTTGCAAATGTCTATCTAGTCCAACGTTTCTCAACCTTGGCAACTTTAAGATATGTGGACTTCAACTCCCAGAATTCCCCAGCCAACATGCTGGCTGGGGAAGTCCACACATCTTAAAAGTTGCCAAGGTTGAGAAACAATGTATTAAGCACCTAAGGCAAGACTGGAACTTGTGGTCTCCTGATTTCTAGCCGGGTGCTTTTAACTATTACACCAAGCTGGCTTCTTTTTCTATCTCTGGTTATATTATGGGGAGGGCCATGATGGCTCAGTGATTAAAGACGCTGAGCTTGTCAGCTAGAAAGCTGACAGTCTGGGTTTGAGATCCAAGCACCACGCGACAGGGTGAGCTCTCGTTATATCTCCCACCTCCTGTGCAGCAGCTGCCAAAAAAGCCAACACAGTTCTAGGCTGCATTAACAGAGGGATAGAATCAAGATCACGTGAAGTGTTAATACCACTTTATAATGCCTTGGTAAGGCCACACTTGGAATACTGCATCCGGTTTTGGTCGCCACGATGTAAAAAGGATGTTGAGACTCTAGAAAGAGTGCAGAGAAGAGCAACAAAGATGATTAGGGGACTGGAGGCTAAAACATATGAAGAATGGTTGCAGGAACTGGGTATGTCTAGTTTAATGAAAAGAAGGACTAAGGGTGACATGACAGCACTATTTCAATATCTAAGGGGCAGCCACACAGAAGAGGGGGAATTTCCTGACAGTTAGAACAATTAATCAGTGGAACAGCTTGCCTCCAGAAGTTGTGGATGCTCCAACACTGGAAGTTTTTAAGAAGATGTTGGATAACCATTTGTCTGAAGTGGTGTAAGGTTTCCTGCCTAAGCAAGGGGTTGGACTAGAAGACCTCCAAGGTCCCTTCCAACTCTGTTATTCTATTCTATTCTGTCAACCTAGCAGTTCGAAAGCCTGCAAATGTGAGTAGATTAATAGGTACCACTTTGGTGGGAAGGTAACAGCATTCTGTGCACCTCGGCATAGAGTCATGCTGGCCAGATGAGCACAGAAATGTCTTCGGACAACACTGGCTCCCTCGGCTAAGAATCGGAGATGAGCATTAGAGTTTCTAAAGTCGGACACTACTAGAAAGATGAAACCTTTACCTTTATATTACGAGACTATTATATTGTATAGAATGCAAATATTGATTTGTAGATCTCTTTTGGGTTCCTATAGTTACAGGAATGTTCAGGTCCTACAAAGACATTCATCACACACTTAAGACATAAGTATTTTGTATTAGCCTGCACACCTATTCACCACTGAGTTCTAGAAGGTGGATAGAGCATCACATTCCAGATGCATTGATCTACTCCGCCATCAAACACCTGGTGATGAGCCCTTTAAGGCTCTCTGACTTTAACTTATACAATATTTTGTTAGACTTGAATGCAATCATTGGTGCAATGGTATCTCAAGTGGTGGCAGCATCTGTGATGGAATGTAGTAGTCTGGATTCTCAGGAAGGAGGGAGAAGGTCCCTCCAAGAGAAACAAGAGGTAGCTCAGTCCAGATATCTTGTGCAAGAGAAAGAGGATGAAGAAAACAAATCCCTAATAGTTCTCTGAGTATATGTTTGATGTATATAGTAGAATGCTTCAGTTCGGCAATATTGATGTCAGACCCCAAAGCCAAGAAAGACACCCAGTGATTCTTTCAAGTTGAGTTCTTTATTGTTCCACACCTTAGACAGATTCTTGCCAGACTATAGCACTCTACTCAGCATCTACCATATACTCTGTGAACTATTAGGAAGGAGCTGTCTCCAACCATCTTTCTCTCACACAACATATCTGGGCTGAGTTGCCTCTTACTCCCCTGGAGCATACACACACATACCCATCACAGTATCTGTTTGAACTTGTCTGGGCTCAGGACCTAAGCAAAATCAGGTTTGGTTAGAAGGGAATTTCAGGGGTGAAGGCTAGACTGGATTAAAAAAAAAAACCTGCAAAGTCACGGCTGCGGCACACCTTTATAGAGGGGCAAGCTTTCAACTTTGTGGCCACGATCATCTTGATCTATTTGACACCTATTTGACACATGTGTGAAACTCCTCTGTGATACACATTTATAAAGTGGGGGGGGAGGTTGACTCCCCTGCAGCTGTAGTCTGTTTTTAATCTGCTAATAATGCTTATGGGGCTTTCGTGGGGGCCTAGATCTTCTAACCCTAAGATGATGCTGTTGGTAATAATTTCTTTGCATGTTATGGCTCATCGCACAATCAGTCAGGAATTGGCATTTTTACCTGGATATCAAGTCCTTCCCAAGGACTTGGGATAGGCAGATGTGGATGTTTGATGTACAGCAGCAGGATAGTACTTAGACTTATATACTGCTTCACAGTGCTTTACAGCCCTCTCTAAGCTGTTTACAGAATCAGCATATTGCCCCCAACAATCTGGGTCCTCATTTTACCAAACTCGGAAGAATGGAAGGCTGAGTCAACCTTGAGCCAGTCAGGATCGAACTGCCGAACTGCTGGTAAATCGGGAGTCAGCAGGATTAGCCTGCAATACTGTGTTCTAACCACTGAGCCACCAAGGCTCCTTATATAAGCTGTTCCAAGTGAAGCTGCCTTTTGCAATTGACTGATGATGATTTTGTCAATGCCGATGGTGTTCAAGCGATGCCCCAGTTGTTTTGGGATTTCACCCAAGGCCTCTGTTACTATTGATACTACCTTTGCTTACTTTTGTCACAGTTGTTCTATTTCTACAGGTAGTCCTCGACTTACAACAGTTCATTTAGTGACCGTTCAAAGTTACATCATCACTGAAAAAAGTGACTTAGGACCATTTTTCACACTTACGACCATTGTAGCATCCCCACGGTCACGGGACCAAAAATTCAGATGCTTGGCAACTGCTTCATATTTATGACAGTTGGAGTGTCCCAGGATCATGTGATCCCCTTTTGCGACCTTCTGACAAGCCAAGTTGATGGGGAAGCCAGATTCACTTAACAACCGTGTTCCTAATTTTACAGTTGCAGTGATTCACTTAACAACTGTGGCAAGGAAGATCGTAAAATGGGACAAAACTCACTTAACAAATGTCTCTCCTAGCAACATATCAAACAACAAATACCAAAAGCAATAAATCTTGGGCTCAATTGTGGTTGTAAGTCGAGGATTCCCTGTATTTGCAGGTCTTTGTATTCTCTCCTCTCCTCTCCTCTCCTCTCCTCTCCTCTCCTCTCCTCTCCTCTCCTCTCCTCTCCTCTCCTCTCCTCTCCTCTTCTCTCCTCTCCTCTCCTCTCCTCTCCTCTCCTCTCCTCTCCTCTTCTCCTGTCTCCAGATACTGTCACGTCCACTATCCAGACTTTTTTTGTGTTTCTTATCAACAGTTGCTAAGCCTGGGGTGTTTATTATTTTACTGGAAAGCCAGTCTGATATAGAAAATTTGCAGGCAAGCTGGTGGGTACCAAGAGAGGGTCCAAAGCAGAGGTGGGTTCCTCCTGGTTCGGACCGGATCGCCCAAACCGGTAGCGACCCGCTGGTGATGTCACAGTGACATCACAGATCCGGTTCGGTCGTTGCCGTGGGCGCTGCCATCTTTTTTTAAAAAAAAATTTTTGAATTTTGATTTTGATTTTTTGGGGGGGGGGATTTTTTTCAGGGTTTTTTTTTCTTCTGCGCATGCGCAGAAGCCGAGTTTCCGGCACTGCGCATGCGTCGCCATCTTGTTTTCAGCTTTTTTTGGGGGGGGATTTTTTTCTGATTTTTCGTCACTGCGCATGAGCGTGCGCCCACGAGGCACAGCCATGCGGCGTGGGAGGAAGCGAACCGGCAGCGAGGTAAGTTAGAACCCACGCCTGGTCCACAGCCACCTCATTACCTACTTACTTCTGGTCCAGGCAATTGTGGCCTGTCGAGAACTTATTACAATGGATTAGCTGCGATGCCCCCTTGCAGGGAAATCTGACACATTTCTGCACTCTCTACCCAGCCCTCTCAAACTGAGTCAGAGAATTTGCATTTGCGGAAGAAAGATTTGTTGGTCTCTGTTTTCATCAGGTATCTGGGGAACAAAACTTGCTTCCTATACATAAACTTGTCATCAGGGATGGCAACCTTGCTCTTTAAAAATGATGGATCACTTCCTACAAGTCTTAAATTAACATTACAAAGGCCTGACCCTGTGTACATTAAGGATTCCCTTAGGATATGGTGGAATATTTTACGAGTTGTTACATTTTGCTGTCTTTCCTTCTGATTACCTTGGGGATTTATGAAGACGTATATTCTCTCCCCCCATCCACCACCACCCCCCATTCAGCCAATGATTTGCTCTTTCTTGGAAAGGTGCAGTTTGTAAATGGGGAGAGAATGCAAATTTGGCATCGGAACTGCACTGAAAGTTCAAAGATGAAAGAGTTGCGTTTCAAGGAAACACTTTGAAACTAAATAGCAAGCCCTTTCATCTGGGAGCATTTTCCTCTTTATGAAAAATAATGCAGGCGGCCAATCAGATTATAAATAAAATACTCACATCCGGAGTTGCATGTCAGAACACTGCATTGACTTCCTGGTTGGGGAGATGTTAGCAAATGTATACTGACCTGGGAAGTATTGCAGTCTATAAACAATCTAGGTTGCACAGTACATTGTGGTGTAAAAACTGGACTTCAGCTGAGCTGGTTACCTATTGATTGAAAAATGCCCCCAAGTGATTTGTGATGTCCTTGCTATTAGCAGGAAAAGCTGCATGTAGAATGCATATACAATACATGATATTAAAAAAAAAAGATGTTGAGACTCTAGAAAGAGTGCAGAGAGGAGCAACAAAGATGACTAGGGGGCCGGAGACTAAAATATAAATGAAGAATGGTTGCAGGAATTGGCAGAGGTAGGTTCCTCCCAGTTTGGACCGGTTCGCCTGAACCGGTAGCGACCTGCTGGTGATGTCACAATGACATCATGGATCCGGTTCGGTCGGTGCCGGTCCGTGGACGCCGCCATCTTTTTTTTGGAATTTTTTTAAAAAAAAATTCCGATTTTTTTTAATTTTTTCCGTTTTTTTTTTCTTCTGCGCATGCGCAGAAGCCGAGTTTCTGGCACTGTGCATGCGTCACCATCTTGTTTTCGGGGGGATTTTTTTTATTTTTTTGCACTGTGCATGTGTGCGCCCACGAGGCATGGCCACGCGGCATGGGAGGAAGCAAACCGGCAGCTAGGTAAGTTAGAACCCACCCCTGGGAATTGGGTATGTCTAGTTTTAATGAAAAGAAGGGCTAGGGGTGACATGACAGTATGTCAGAAAGAAAAGGGGGTCAACCTGTTCAAGGAGAGAACCAGCCTAGAAATAAGAAGTTTCCTGACAGTTATAACAATTAATCAATGGAACAATTGCCTCCAGAAGTTGTGGGTACTCTTAACACTGGAGGTTTTTAAGAAAAGATTGTACAAGTATTTGTCTGAAATGGCATAGGGTTTTCTGCTTCTAACCTCCAAGTTACCTTCCAATTCTGTTATCTTTTTGGTGGGTATATTCCAATGCAACAGAATTGGGGTAAAACATAATAAATATCAAAGAGGAAAATTTTTCCTCTTGT
>QLTV01002115.1:1838193-1849438 GCA_003457575.1 Thermophis baileyi | reverse complement strand
CACGCAAGTCATTCCACTGATTATTCTAACTGTCAGGAAATTTCTCCTTAATTCTAGGTTAGTTCTCTCCTTGATTAGTTTCCATCCATTGCTTCTTGTCCTGACTCCAGATGCTTTGGAGAATAGCTTGACCTCCACTTCTTTGTGGCAACCCCTGAGATATTGGCACACTGCTATCATGTCACCCCTAGTCCTTCTTTTCATCATACTAGACATACCCAATTCCCGCAACCGTTCTTTCTATGTTTTAGCCTCCAGTCCCCTAACAATCTTTGTTGCTCTTCTCTGCACTCTTTCTAAAGTCTCAACATCTTTTTTACATCATGGCAATCAAAACTGGATGCAGTATTCCAAGTGTGGCCTTACCAAGGCATCATAAAGTGGTATTAACACTTCACATGATCTTGATTCTATCCCTCTTTTTATGCAGCCTTGATTTCCTCCCAAAAGTTCCCAAGAGTTCTGTTTAAACTATTTCCACATATTCCAACTCAAGAGCTGACCAACATGTGTTCCCACTTCTTGGTATCAATGGGATGGAAACTAAGAAAGTCACCAGAGGAAGATCAAAAAACTCAAGACGGGAACCATGACTATGGGATTGAAACCCAATTTATATACTGAATATGGCTCCTGGGGAGCCATATCCTCACTATATTATATGACATGGCCATAACAACATGCTTCACACACACAACACATGTAAAAGGAGAACTTGAAGCATGTTGTGGCCATGTGATGGACTGTAATGAGGAGGTGGATCCCCAGGAGGAAACATTCCAGAGAAGAGGCAACTCAGTCTAGATTTCAAATGTGAGAGAAAGAGGGTGAAGGCAGACACACCTAATAATTCACGGAGTATTTTGTACACACAGATGATAGAATGGTGAGTCTGCCAAGGTTGATATCAGGCCCAAAACTAAGAATGATACATGGTGATTCTTCCAAGCTGCATTCTTTATTGTTTCCATACCTATAGACAGAATCTTACCAGACGGAGGACTCTACTATGTGCATCCACCATATACTATTAAAGAGGGATAATCTTCATGCTCTTTCTCTCACACAAAATATCTGGACTGAGTTGTCTCTTACTTCTCTGGAATGCACCCTCTCATGGGAATCCGCCTCGTTACTACATTAAATCACAGGCCGCCATTTTGATTTTTTTGAAACACCCTGTGAATGTTCCAGTGGAAAATCTACTTAAAAAGGAATAAGAGAGAATGTAAAATAGACAGATATAAACATCTATTCCCATTTCTGCTCTTCCAGCAGGATTCTGGATGTTACAACAGCCTCTACACTGAAAAACTTTTGAGATGAAAGACGGGGATGGTTCATGGGGAATTCATCATGTTCCCCCACTTAAAAGCCATGGAGAGATATGGATCATGTCGATCTTAAGAAAATGGTAGTCAAGACACTGGCCCATAACAGAAGTGACAGGCAGAATGGACATGTGAAAAATTGGGATTGTTTTGTGAACGAGCCATGGTGGCGCAGTGGTTAGAATGCAGTACTGCAGGCTACTTCTGCGGATTGCTGGCTGCAGTTCAGCAGTTCAATTCTCACCAGCGCAAAATTGATTCATCTTTCCATCTTTCCTAGGTTGATAAAATGAGGACCCATATTGTTGGGGGCAATAGGCTGATTCTGTAGACCGCTTAGAGAGGGCTATAAAGCACTGTGAAGTGGTATATAAATCTAAGTGCTATTGCTAAAATTCCAAGTCATCACAAACAAAGAGCAAAAAAAACAGGAGAAGAGTAAAAACAAAGTCATAACTAAAGGTATAGCTATTTCTCATCAAAGTCAAATGTTTTCTATCAGATATCAGTTCTTCCCTAAATTCAGTGTCTGTGATTTGTTGTGGATTTAAATCATCCATCAGTTTTAATGTTCTGGTCATGCAAATGTGGATCATCTAATCTCCTTTCCTATTAAAGTTTAAAAATGGAAAGTAGAACATCTCTGAAATAGTTGGACAAAATCACTTTGGGAAATAGGAGAGCTGCTGGGGGAAAGAAATACATATTGGGAGTCTAGATGAGGGTGAAGGAAAGGGGTTATTTGGGTAAATAAGCATTTTTTTAAATGGCTTTTTAAAGCACTTCTTGGAAACTATATGTACTGCTGTGTAAATATGTATTTTGTATAATTTCAAAGGCCATCATTTTCCCTAAAGTGTAACCATTAAGGGTGCCTTTCAAAATTCGCCTCTAAAGTGAAAAAATATTGTGAAAATTCATTTTGAATCACGAGTTGGCCTGTTGTTAGCTTTTTTTTCAAGGATGTGTCTACATAGTTGTAATTATACCAGAAATAAAGTTTTGTTTTGGAAAACGTCTTTTCAAGGTCTGTGATTGAAAAACTAAAAGAAAAGGGGAAAATGTGTTATTTTCATGGCTTATGCGAATTCTACATAATTTCAAGGTATGGGGTAGTTAGCATTAGAAATAGCAGCAAAAAGAGATTTTTTTTTACTATAATTTTCATAAAAATATAGTTTGGTATGATTGATGGCTCTTTCGGTCAAATTGGCAGGATATCAGGATGAGGAGGAGGAGGAAGAGGAGAAGGGGAAAAGGAGAAGATAATGATGATAATGATAATGGTAATGATAATCCCCTGCTTTTCTAGTCACAAGGCAGTTTACAACAATAAGATAAAATATACATGTAGTCCTCGACTTACGACCATAATTGAGCCCCAAAATATTGTTGATAAGTGAGACATTTGTTAAGTGAGTTTTGCCCCATTTTTCTTGTCACAGTTGTTAAGTGGATCACTGCAGTTGTCAAGTTAGTAACATGGTTGTTAAGTGAATCTGGCTTCCCTACTGATTTTGCTTGTGAGAAGGTCCCAAATGGTGATCACATGACCTTGGACCCTGCAACCATCATAAATATGAGTCAGTTGCCAAGCATCCGAATTTTGATCACATGAGCATGGGGATGTTGCAATGGTCATAAGTGTGAAAAACAGTCATATGTCACTTGTTTTCAGTGCCGTTCAAATTTTGAATGGTCACTAAATGAACTGTTGTAAGTCAAGGCTGACCTGTACAATACAAATCACAGCTATAAAATAAATACATGTAATCTCAAAATATAAAACCAAGGCAACTGAAATTAATTTGACCATTAAAAGTTTGGTGGAAGAGATGATATTTTTTTTATCATTTTTCCAAATACTTGTTGAAGCCACATTACTGATAAACAGCTCCCACAATAATGCAGAATTTATCTTGTAAAGGCCATGCTTTTGTAAGATCAATTCTACATCCTTGCAAACGAGATGATGGGCACAGGCCCATACTTGAAACTCAGCATGAGATACAACACTACATATAATTGTTGTTTTATGACAGAGGTGACACAACTGTAGCCTTCTGGCCGCTTATGGACCTCCCAAGACCCCTTTTTAATGTCTCCAAGAATTTCCTCTGATTGTGATTGCTGAAAACTAACAGCATGGTTTCCAACATTTTGAGGTTGGCAGCGGATTATGACTGTAGCATGAACCTTAATCACTGTTAAGAAAAATAAGGAACTTTCCTGAATAACCAACACTTCCAGACTAAAGATCTGCATACAGAAACATCCCTACCAAAAATCAATTAATAGTTTCAAACTGCATCATTATATACAGTATGTATTTGGATGTTTTGACAGAATATTGAGACCAGGGAGATAGGAAGGGACTTTGGAGATCATCTAGTTCAGAGGTCACCAACCCTGGCAGCTTTAAGACTTGTGGACTTAAACTCCCAGAATTCCTCAGCCAGCATGGCAGAATTCTGGGAGTTGAAGTCCACAAGTCTTAAAGTTGCCAGGTTGGAGACCCCTGATCTAGTTGGAGACCCCTGATCTGGTTGAACAGCCTGTCTAATGAAAGCATCTATCAAAGATCTCTAGCAGGTGCCATTGTTTAAACATTTCCATCAAAGGAAAATCCCAAAGGTGCTTTTTCAAAAGGGAACTGGACTTCTTGTTTTTGCTTGAAGATGTTTTGCTTCTCATCCAAGAAGCTTCTTCAGTTCTTCAGACCAACCATGACCTAGATGACTGAGAATCTCCATCAGCATCAATGGAAAGTCCACCATTTCCTGAGATAAAATATTGAAAATCTATTTTTTTAATTTGCATTTTATGTATAATATGCCACCTTAATCTTAAACCACCATTTTCAAGGAGAACATCAAGAATATTTGAATCTTATTTAGCACTGGAGAGGAGCTGTGGACTGAAACTAAAGTTGCTAAGGATGATTATGAAAATAGACTGTCAAAAACTAAGCAATAGAAGATATCAAACTGGATGTCACAACCAATAGTGGAAATTGCCAAGAAGAGAAGCCAAAACCAAGAAAGGCAAAGATGTCGGAAAGAAACTTTACAAAGAATTTCAGAAGGCTGATAGAAGAAACAAAGAGCCATATTAAACATCTGTAAAGACACTGAAGATGGAAACAGACATAGAAGAACAAGAAAAGAGCTCTAACCTCCAATCGATACACTAGATGACGCTAATGGACAGTAACTGACTTAAACAAGCTGAAACAAAGATGGAAGGAACATATGGGCTGTAGATACTGATATCTGAGATACTTTGGAAGATATTCCCATTTTAGAAGAATCTCTAGTACTAGAAGAAGTAGTTAGATCATCACTCTGGTTGTTATCAAGTCAGAAGGCTATATGAATTGAAGGAGGGAAACTAATCAAGGAGAGAAGCAACCTGGAATTAAGGAGAAACTTCCTAACAGTGAGGACAATTAATCAGTGGAACAGCCTGCCCTCAGAAGATGTAGGCGCCGCTTCATCACTGGAGGTTTTTAGGAAGAGACTAGACAGCCACTTGTCTGAAATGGCACAGGGTCTCCTGCTTGAGAGGGGGCTGGACTAGAAGACCTCCAAGGTCCTTTCCAGTTCTATTCTGATTGAATATCTATAGAAATACGACAAGGAGCAGAAGAAGAATCAGTAAAGATTCCATCCAAACTATACCAGAATTGGCATACAGATTGGAAGTGTAAAGGAAAATATTTGTATTTTGAAACGGGGGGTCCTTGGTGCTCTCTGAGCTTGGTTGTTTTCTTGCAGATCATCAGTGCTAGTCATTAGTCAGTGCTAGGCACTAGCACTGATGATTTACCTCATTTGGGTAATAAACCATCTGCAAGAAAACAACCAAGTTCAGAGAGCACCAAGGACCCCTAGAATTGGAAGAAGCCAATCTACATGCTACTGCCAAATAAAGGAGACTTAACAGAATGTACTGTATAAGCTATATCCTAAATTTTACATGCTAGCAAAATACTGCTTAGGATCATGCAGCAAAGATTAGGCCAGCCCGTACTAGGAAAAAGAGATGCCAGATATTTAAGCTGGTTTTAGAAGTGACTGAGGAATAAGAAACATTATTAGTTATGCACACCAGATAAATGACTTAGAGCCAGTCACTCACTGTTAGCATAACTCAACTCACATGGTCGTTGTAGGGAAAATAAGAGAAGGTAGAAGTATTTAGTATGTTCCCAGCTCTGAGTTATTTATAAAAATTATAAAAATGGGATTAAAAATAAAAATAAAAATCAGAGGAATGCCAAAAGGAAGGAGTTTGTGCCTCGATGATTGTGGACTTCAGATTGTGTCCACAGTGTCAAACTGTGAAGGGTCCTTAGAAAAATGGGAATCCCATAATTCCTGACTGTCCTCATAGAAAAACTGTACACAGAACAGGAAGCAAAAGTCTAGATGGATATAGGTTGGCAGACTGACTCCAGGCCATCAAAGGAGTGAGTGTATTCTCTCTCCTTATTTATTCAACTTACTTGCTAAATATCAATATATTTATTGATTGGGAGCTGGATTGGAAGAAGATGAATGTGGCTTCAAAATTGAAGGAAGAAACATCAATTACCTGTGCTATGCTGATGATAGGGTTAGGGTTAGTGTAGATGAAAATGCAAATGATCTGCAAAGTCTACTAATCAAAGTCAAGGAGCAAAGTGAAAAAAGGGGTTAAGATTAAATATAAAGTACAATAAAGTAATGACATCAGGCACAGCAATCACCCTTAAAGTTTGCTGTGAAAATGCCGAAGTGGTACGCTACATTTTAGGATCGACCATCAATGGTAAAAGAAGAAGCAGTCAAGAAATATGACACAGGCAAGTACTTGATAGATTAGCAATGAAGACCTTGAAAAAGAAACTTGGATGCTGTGATGTCACTATACCTATAAAAATCAGAATAGTCCAAGCAATGGTTTTCTCTGTGACAGTCTATGGAAGTTAGAGTTTGAGCAAACAGGATAAAAAGCATATTGATGCTTTTCAGCTTTGGTCTTGGAGAAGGTAACAATAACAGAGTTGGATGGGACCCTGGAGGTAGGTACAACCCCCTGCTCAAGCAGGAAACCCTATACCATTTCAGACAAATGGTTGCCCAATCTCTTCTTAAAAACCTCTGGTGATGGAGCATCCACAACTTCTGAAGGCAAACCGTTCCACTGATTAATTGTTCTCACGGTCAGGGAATTTCTCCTTATTTCTACACTGGATCTCTCCTTGATAATTTCCCATCCATTACTTTGTGTCCTGTCTTCAGGTGCTTTGGAGAATAGGTTGACCCCTGCTTCTTGTTCTTTCTTTCTCCTGAAAAATTGGGAGACTAGTCTTCTTTTGATCAGAGTAGACATAACCAGTTGGATAGCCAAATAAATTAACTATAGAACCAATCAGTTCAGAGTACATAGTCAAAACACAAATGACCAGCCTCAGAGTCTCATATTTTGAACCCATTGGGTGAAGATGTCTATAATGCTAGAAAAGACAGAAAGAAATAGAAGAAGAGGATGAATGTAAAGAGACTTAATTAAAATGGCAGTGGGTCCAAATGCTAGAAGCTCTAAAAGTTCAGGCTGGAAAAGGTCTGCCGTACCTATGTTGTTCCTAAGAAGTGACACTAACTAGATGGCAAGGGAAAGGAAGGGAAACAACAGCAATTTTCTACCGAAAAAGTCTTGATAACAATTACCTTAAATCAATTTCTTACCTTGCATTTGTTTGTCTGTCTGTCTGTCTGTCTGTCTGTCTGTCTGTCTGTCTGTCTGTCTGTCTGTCTGTCTGTCTGTCTGTCTGTCTGTCTGTCTGTCTGTCTGTCTGTCTGTCTGTCTATCTATCTGTCTATCTATCTATCTATCTATCTATCTATCTATCTATCTATCTATCTATCTATCTATCTATCTATCTATCTATCTAGAGAGCCGAGGTGGCGCAGTGGTTAGAGTGCAGCACTGCAGGCTACTTCAGCTGACTGCTAGCTGCAGTTCGGTGGTTCAAATCTCACCGGCTCAAGGTTGACTCAGCCTTCCATCCTTCTGAGGTGGGTAAAATGAGGACCCAGATTGTTGGGGGCAATATGCTAACTCTGTGAACCGCTTAGAGAGGGCTGTAAAGCACTATGAAGCGGTATATAAGTCTAAGTGCTATTGCTATTGCTATCTATTTATTTATTTAATTTTTATGCCACCCATCTCCCCTATAAGGCAACTTCAGGCACCTTACAGATTATGGAAAGACAAATATAAAAGTAAATAAAATATTAAAACTATGCAAATTAAAATTTTAATTTAATTTAATCTTAATTAATGTATGGGTGTTCAGTGTGCTTTATTGTATGTATTAATGACTGACATTGACTTGAGTAGCACTCTCTTCTCCATGCTGTGTGACTGGGAGCTAAAAACTAACATTTGGAGACTCTGAGCTGTCCAGCTTTGACAACTTGAAACCTTGAAAGCTATGCTGGCTGGGGAATTCTGGGAGTTGAAGTCCACAGGTCTTGAAGTTGCCAAGGTTTGACGTCCCTGTTCTAAAGAAAACTATCCTAAATAGGTCAAAGACCATTTTTTAATTAGTGTAATTCAGGCATCTACAGAACCAAATTTAACAGCCCCCCCCATCATCCCCAAACTGGAAACCTCTGTAATTCAGTTTTGGTTTTTTTTTTAAATTTGTGTCTCTGTGTATATGCATTATAGTTGAGACTTGATGATCCTGTACAGTTTCAGCCGTTTTTTTTTTAAATGAAATAAAGTATATTTCAACCTAGGACCCTAGAGGATGCAAATAAAGAGAAAAGATGGGAACAGCCAGTATACCCTGTTTTGACATCTTAAATTAGAACATGTCATTCTGTCAGGCTCCTTTTTGATGTTCTCTAGACTGTTTACTGTTATCTCCTATTCATGCAATAAAGTAGATGTTCCCCTCTTTTTTTTTCTTTTTTTTCTTTTTCTTTTTTTTTTTTTTTGCTGGTTCGGGGATTAAAAGTGGGGGAGACTGATTTTGGGGTTCTCATTTTTAGAATCTAATTGAGTAGAAAACTATTAAAATAGAAGATCAGACAGGAAAGCCAACATGCAAGATGGAACAAAATGGCAACTTGAGGAAAAATGACAAGAAAAAAATTGTGCACAAGCACTTTACTAACCCTTAACTCCTGGCCCTCCTTTTCTTGGTGGAATTATTACTCTTTGGAGAAATCTCTTTAACAGGTGTCATGTTTACATCAAAAGGGATGACAGGCATGAATTTTGCTGTGACACAACACCTCCTTTAGAACAGGGCCTCCTATGATAACCTACCTATTATTTTCCTGACACAGCAAAAGAATCAGTAGGTTAACATGATGGGCTGAAAGTAGTAGCATCAATATAAACTGAAACAGCTCCTTCTCTCTTTGTAGCAATGTAAAAAATAAAAAAACCAGGTACTTGCTGTAAAATTTCAACTGACAGGTGAAGTTAGACTTGACACTGTTAATTAAGTGACAACTCTATTGCAATGCCAAAATTTTCTTCCCAATTCCCTTCTCTCATGACTATTCTGGTTTCTTTTCATTAAAAAAAGTGATTTTGAAATTTTTGTCCCCTTCCAAAGGAGAAGCAACTATTGGTGGAAACTTCCTAGGGGGAAAAATCTCTTATTATAGGACTAAAAGCCCAGGGTGCTTCATACCCCTTTGTATATCAGGGAGCTGAAAGGCTGCGTATGTGATAGAGCAGGGGTGTCAAACTTGCGGCCCGTGGGCCAGATGCGTCACGTGCTGGCCCCACCCCCGCCCGGTTTAGCGAAGGGGGGGAAAGTCCCGATACGTCACGTGACACCGCCGTGACGCTGCGAGTTTGACACTCCTGTGATAGAGCAATATCTCTCTCTCTGTTGCCCCCCTTTCTCTCTGTTCCCCCCTCTCTCTATCTCTATCTCTCATCTATCGTGTAATAACTAGGTCCGCTACAACAATCAAACACTCAAGCCAAGCCAAGCCAAGCCAAGCCAAGCCAAGCCAAGCCAAGCCAAGCCAAGCCAAGCCAAGCCAACCCAACCCAACCCAACCCAACCATATATAGTTCCTTAAACAATGCATAACTATTGAAATTTAAGATCTCCATCATTTTTAGATGTAGATGAAAAAAGATCAGGCTATCTATTTTCTATCTAAATGACTTGATTCTAATCTCCAGAATCAATGATGGAGATAGATAAATTAGATATTAGTTGTTTGAGAGCAAAAAAATGAAAAAGGGGTGCCCATGTTTATGAGCTATCTAAGTACAAGTAGATAGTCATTGTGGGATTCACAGATGGGGTCTTGACTATGTTGTTTCTCTGTGTCATATAATTAATATATGTGGGTATATGCATAATTTTGTATGTATGTATGTATGTATGTATGTATGTATTTAGTCATGTTTATGTAATGTATATTGGAAGTGGTGACCCTTTGAGATCTCTATGCAACAAAATTTCATTTTAATGTATGCTGATTAGTGTACATTCAAAGTGACTATAAAGTTATTCAAAGTCATTCAAAGTGACAATAAAGTTATTTTTAATCTCTAAATCTAAATCTAAACCTATCTATCTATCTATCTATCTATCTATCTATCTATCTATCTATCTATCTATCTATCTATCTATCTATCTATCTATCCAGTAGGAATCTTCTTATATGTTGGCAAGACAGACACACATACAATCATAACCATCCTTTGGCAACACACACACATACGCAACCATAGCCATCCAACAGAAGCCATAATAACATCACATGTGGCATACTGTCATTGCAATAATGATGTAAACAATTTGCATAATTCACATCATTTGCATGACTATGCTATGCAGAGTCACTCCCTCTGGGCGTCCCCCGTAGAGAGAAAAATCAAGAGAGTTTTGCTCTGAGATGGGAGAGGAGAGAGAGAGAAAGAATGGGCATATATATTTTTAATTTCAGTTCCCCCCCCCCCAAAAAAAAACCATTATGCAAGACACACTCACAAAATTACTGGTGTCTCTATCTGCAAGTTCTGTGCAAGGCTGTTTATTATCAGGAAAGGAAGCCAAAAGTTAAGTAGAAAATGAATGCTAAATTTAAAATTACATGAAAACAGGGTGAATTGATTTAATTAGTGCATGGAAAGCAAAACACGGCAGCGCAAGCTTTCGCTGGGATGGGGAGGGGAGGGGAGGGGAGGGGAGGAAATTCAGAGAAAAGCTGCACCAAATACAGGAGTGCCAAAACTGATTTCCTCTCTCTATATAGCACTATACGCGTATGTTCAATCGAAGTGTGAATGCTACAACATAAATTTATGTTGCTACAGCCCAAACAAGGCAGTCTGTTTGGAATAATGAACCATCTGACTCTCTGAGGGTAGCATGGCCTGGGGCTAAGGGCACAGGGTTCCTGATGGAACATTATTTAGTTGACTATGGCTGTAATTTCACTGCAGAGCTTCCCCAGCAATAGGGTGCAACTACAAATGGGAAGCTAAGGATGGAGCTTGCCTCTCCCCTCACCCCCATCCCCGTGGTTAAGATTCGATAAAAAGCACGATGAGGGCTTGGGGAGATGGCAGTAAGGGGGGGGGTTCCTGGGGGCTCCAGAGACTATCATGAATCAACAGAGGAGCCAGAATTGTTTAGAGACTTATTAAAAAAATTTAAACATTAATTTTATTCACAGTAGAGGGAGGAGCTTGCCCCTCCCCTCACCCCCATCCCCGTGGTTAAGATTCGATAAAAAGCACGATGAGGGCTTGGGGAGATGGCAGTAAGGGGGGGGGTTCCTGGGGGCTCCAGAGACTATCATGAATCAACAGAGGAGCCAGAATTGTTTAGAGACTTATTAAAAAAATTTAAACATTAATTTTATTCACAGTAGAGGGAG